>JABJVR010004541.1:0-51709 GCA_025773905.1 Chitala chitala
TTTACACACGGGGCATTACACGGCGTACGCTGGCTTTACACACGGGGCATTACACGGCGTACGCTGGCTTTACACACAGAAACAAATAATCCCAAACAATTTAAAGCAAACAAACACGCTCTGTGTAAGCGTCCTCTGTTATTGCTCAAATGAAATTAAAGGAAATAATTTGTCAGGACTCAAGAAACAATGGAAATATAATAAGGGCATATTCTTTTCCAAGCTTGGCCGTTGTGTTCGCCATTCGGAAAATGGGAGTCAGAAGCTCCCTCTGTTCCTGGCCTGGCTCCACAAACATCCCTGTGCCACAGTTTTTGGAGAGTGTCTCTAAAAGAGACGTTCCAAAGTTGTCTCCTCTCTGCGCTCCCCCACTCCCTAGCTAGCGGGGCTCACCTGCTCAGACTACCCCGACGAGGGAGCTGTGCATGCAGATGCATCTGAAATGGAGCACCGGAATAGGAGATCTCCCCGGCGCCGCTTTCCGTCGGCAACGTCCTCTTCCCTCTTCGCACGAGAGCGGCAGATGGCTGGCTGTCTGCTGCTCAGAGGATGGAAACAGCAAAGCCAGTTGATTAAAAGCAAACAAACAGGGACGGCAAGAGAAGAAGGAGGGAAAGTTAGGCAGGCAGGGCATAAAAGACAAGGCAGGCAGCAGGAGAAGAAAGGGGAGATGGTTTGATTTGTGATTTAGGTGGTGGAGGTGGATAGTGGAAGAGTGATCCTATCCAGGCAGAATGTATAGGATCCAGGCACCACAACACAGATATAACATTAAGATCTGAATCAGCCTGTGGCTGATCTTTGCATGTCACTAGTACACCTTTGACCTTGTGTGTCCATCTCCCCTGTTGATCACAGATTGCCTTCTGTTAGACTGTCAGCCTTGTCTAGTCACTTGCTCTCCTGCAGGTTAACAGAGGCTGGGGCATTTATCCACATCTTTATGAGATCACACAGAAAAGTAGATATGTCTCACAAGTGAGGTTTTATTGGAAGACACGTATATAACCTTTAATGTTATGTGGATTGGATCGAATCTACATCCTTATTGGTTTAATAAAGCTTTTCACTCTGCAGTGCTTCCAGGGTTAACAGCTGTGGTTGTCATTAAAGCTCAGCACATGACAGACAAAAGCCTCACAGTTCCAAAGTATCATCCACCCACTGTCTGTTCCACAGCCTGCTCTGAGAGGACCACATATAGATGCTTATGTGTCAAGAGGAACAGGAATTGACTCTTGGATAGAACTCCATCAGACAATAGAAGCTATTTACAGCTGCCATGAAACAGATAGATTTTACCAGGTGACGTCTTGTCTGTTCACAACTCGGACTTGAGAAGTTTGCCATTTCTAACGAACAGGAACTGCAGCGGGCCAAGGTTGTGGACGAGAGAGCGATGGAGGGCAACGGGAAAACTGCACTTACAGCTCCTTAGATACGTGAAAACAAACTGCTATTGTGGTCAGAGAAGCACACTATGAAACGCAGGAAGCAGGACCTGCCGGTTAGAACAGCTGGTTTATATAGATCCTTCACATGTGATTTCTGCCTTTTTGGAGGCTCACACAGGCTGACTTAGCTAGCAGCGTCTGAGTTTGGCACACACTTCAGTCAGCTACGGGTCCTGTAGGCCTCTTCCTCAATGTGTCACAGCCATGAGGTGTGACTAGAGAACGTGGACACTCATGTCACCCAGCACCTGCTATGCCACCCAGTGCCACCCTGTGGCCTGACGTGCACCCATGCCCTGCTCCTTACCAGTTTTATACAGCGTCCCAGTATGGCTCTATGCACTTTTGCATTGAAGTTTTCTGCAGACAAAATTGGAAATTTGAGCACTGACTAGATTTTGTCTGATGCTCATAGATAATTTCCTCATTACACTGGCTAAAATGACCCTTTTGCCTAAAGTACTACTTAACTTGATACTTTACTGCATATGGTAGTTTTTGTGAATAAATGCATATTATGTGTATTACATACACCCTCATGAGTGCCACAGGTGAACCTGAAGTTTTTACTTTACCTGTGGAAACTATAAAGATTCTTGTGGACCTAGCTGAAGTCATGAATGTAATTTTTACCATAAGTACTTCTCTGTGTATTGAGCTGTATTATGGCGTGATCTTGCCCCCCCCAAGGAATCTGGGTTGTTTTACTTACCCATATTATTTGTTAAGTGGAGGCAAGTCAGTCAGTGAGTCAGTCATCTTCTATACCACTTCATCCTGTTAAGTCACAGGAAGCCTGGAGCCCATCCCAGGACACATAGGGTACAGGGACACCCAAGGCAGGGTGCCAACCCACTGCAGGATGCAAACACACACAGTACAGGCAATTTGGAGACAACAATCAACGTAACCTGCATGTCTTTGGACCGTGGGAGGAAACCAGAGAACCTGGAGAAAACCCACCAAGCACATGCAAACGCCACGCACACAGACCCAAGAGGGGAATCAAACCCCAGGCCTGAAGGTACGAGGCAACAGTGCTAACCACCACACCACAGGGGAGTTTGTATTTCTTAAATACATATGTGTCTTCAAATGTGGAGGAATTTGCACCTCCCATCTGTAACCATTCCTGGGCATACTTGTTTATTAGTTGTTTTAAAATGGTTCTCCTTAAACTTTTGTGCCTTTTAACTTTGATCTCTGAAAGGTACGACATTACACAGAATACAGAGGCTGTGTTTATGCTTTTGACATGGTACTGCTGCATTAAGTACTGAAAAAGATTTCATGGACTGATGAACTTAACACTTTTGGTATTTGCCATATTTAAAAACAACGAAGGAAAAAAAAACTTTGAAACACATTGTATGGTGATTACTTCTCTTGCTTCTCTTCTGCGAGCAATTTCTTTATAAAGATCCACTGTAGGGTTGGTGGCAATGATGAACTTTATAAAGTGCGCTGCATAGTTATTCAGCCTACTCAGTATACAAATTCACCGGAGTTGTAAAACTTTCCTTTCAGAAGTTCAGTTTTAAAAGTTGCAGCATGGTTGAACTCCGCGGGGCTCGGGCGCTGTAGGTCCACGAGTTAACTAACCCAGGTTCAGTGTGATACCCACCCAATCACATTCTTGGAGTCATCGTTCAAGTAACAATTGCATTTCCTTGGACGTTGAATATGTGAATTGAAAACTATACCATTATGTTTTAAAGTATATAAATTTTATAATTAAACGTTTTCTAACACGCTCACGTCCTCGCACCGCGGCATGTGAGTGCTCTGCAGAGGAAGTTTGAACATTTATGATGTCCTCCTGGGTGGGCGGAACAAGGGGCGGTACAGCTAAAGGTAAGTCTCCGCCCCAGGGGTGTATCTAACGCAAATCGGGGCGTTGCATCCACCTGCCACTTCATTTCTCCAGCAGACAGAAGCGCTTTAGTGCGCAGAGCTGTGTTAGAGCTGATCGGTCCATATAACCAGACGAGCCCACGACAACAAGGAATACCTCCAGTCATCTATTCAAACAGCTGTCAGTTCGCCCTGTAGCTTTGGCATCTGAAGTTTTAACGACTAGTGAAACGGTGTTTGCCTAGGTAGAACTAATGAAAGCGACTGCCTCCTCTAGTGAATAAGAGCACAAACACCACCAATACGGCGAGAGCAGTTAAACTCGGGAATTCGGGAGGATTACTGTAATTTTTGGGGAGCGAACAAAACCCGATTTTAGTGGATTCTCTCGGTCGCTTCCTAAATGACTTTTATGAGCAGTGTCAAAGTTTTTTTTGGCGGGCAATAATAACCAGGTAAGCCTTGGCGATAAATCGTCCTCAACCACATCCATCATTGCAGGTTTTATCAATCTATAACATTATTTTTAAACAGCATGAAAATAACCAAATTATCTTTACATATATTAATATATATTTTTGGTACGTATGTGGTATTATGAAAATATAATTTGGTTATTTTCATGCTGTTTAGAAATAAGATTTTAACATTAAAAATTATCGAAGTTAAGGATGTTTTCACAATTAGGGTTTATAGTGTGTGTGGTTTTGCATTCAGCAACACCACTAAGATGTAATCAGAAATAATAGTCTAGTTAAATAGGTTTTAACAATTTAAATACATCTACTGAACGTGAAGTAAAATGCCCACAAACAGGTCACTGTTTGTGGGCATTTAGTAAATAAACACGTTAGGCTGTTGCACTTAACTTTTTTTTTTTTTCTATTACAGCTTCAGGTTTCACGGTCGGCTGTAAGTGTTTAAGATTGTCCACCTTTAGGATTAATATTTAATTTAAAACTCGAATGCGTCTCGTTATGTGATTTAATTAGAAATGCTTGTGTTTCCAAATGCGTTTGTTACTGATGCAGGTAACTAAAACCAGATTCCCTGTTCATGGTTTGGCATACGAGTGTATTGCGCGCTGCAGAAAACAATCCAAATATGCAGAACAAAACGTTTAATTTGTTTGGGCAGCCACTTACTTGGTACTGTGGCCATCCTGTCAAACCAGATGATTAGTTTCATAATTTCTGATGGTTTTTTTTTTTTCAGGATGCGTAAGATCAGCGAAGTAAGCGGAGATGCGGAAAGACCCGCAAAGCTTACCTTCTCATACACACACGTGCAGAGATAACTTCGGCACGCATAAGAAACGAATGTATCACTTGCAGTTTACTGATGTACTTTGTGAAACACACCACCACACACGAGCCGCATCATATCCTGCCATACACCGCACTGGGTTTTTGTTGGCAGCGCGGATAAGAAAGCATTACACTAAGATTTAAGATCCCAGAGTTTGGAGGCTTGCCTTGACTCTTTCGGAAGGGAATCAAAGGCTTTAAGTTGCGGACTGATGCAGACGCACAGTTACTTTTACACGGAACGAAGCGAGAGAGTTAGCAGTTAAAAGTCCTTGAGTATTTAATCATAAATCAACAATATTACAGCACTTTCAGTTTAAGCAAAATTTGTGACTTGTGGGAATTATAATAAAAAGTCGAGTTTTGACTTGGACTATTTATGATTCAGAAAGTAATGAAAATGCTGTTTTAATTTACAGTGCCTTGGGTACAATCAGTTTTTGGACTGACAGCGTGGGGTTATATCAGTCTTTAAACCCGTATTCCATCTTTAAATTACAATAAATATCATCTATAAGCAGATCTACCCATTTGTGTATGGTTGTCTCCGTGGTTGTATATAGTTTTATAGTAAATCTATACGTTTGAAAATTGCATACTGTTGTGTCCTCTTGGACCTTTGGTGTAAGACTTTGTAGTTGGAGACTATATTCATGTATTTTATGGAAATGTGTATGTTCACCTGACTGAGCATGGTAGTGAAATTTTAAAAGGAATCCATCTATCGCTGGTGTTTAAGCCTTTGACTGAAGATCTCCTGTGATGGGGTGTAGTTGTAGATAAACTCGCAGTCTCAAAACCATTTTGCAGCTAGTAAGTTTATTACAAAAAAGATGAACATCGTTTATTTGATGACAATCCGTTCGCAATTTTCTGTTTAATTTGTAGGCAGACTAGTATTTTAGGTTGTGCAATTGTTCTTCAAGAGACCGTTTTTTATGTGTATGTCTATGAACATTGAATTAGCCGACAATACATGAAGAAAACTGAATTACTAATCGTTTGCTGTGTTATTTATTCAGTGCTATTTAAAAAAGTGAAACGTATAGTTTTGGAACCAGAAACACGTCACCGAATTTAACTGCTTATTCATTTGTCTTTTGTTTTCCTTATAACAAAGCAACATTACGCATAATGCATGATTTTTTGAATTTTTTATTTTACAATGAGCCCATTTTATCAGTTTCTTTGCATCATATGAGCAGTACGTATTAGTAATCAGCATTAAAATATTAATAGTTTGATAAATAAATTGTAGACACCTTGCATATTAGTTTAATATTTAGGAAATTTGATATAGAACTTCGATTGATTAACTGAATTGTTATCTGAGACGAATTTTCTTTTAAAATAAGAAACGGTGGTTTTTAACTTAGCTGTGTGAAGGCGCGAGGCTGACCATAAATACACAGCTGGACAGATCGCAAATAGCCTGGCTGAAGTTTGCACAGCTGTTGGCCTTGCTGAGTCTGTCCTGATTGACAGCGGTTTGTCTGTGATGCTTCTGTTGTTAAGTTTCGGACAGACAGCTGCGATCGTGTCAGGATGTGCGAGTGCTGATGTTATTTCCCTAATGACTTTTGTTTTCATAGCATTTCACACGAAACAAGGCGTGGCTTTTTATTTACGCCGGCATGAGTAATGCTAGTGATCGTTTCTCAGCGATGCAGCAGAGTGCAATCAAGGATACAAGTGATCTGAGTATCAGGCAGTTGGAGCGGCTCGGTCGGGGGTTTTGAGCGACGCCGCAATGGAAATCACGGAGCAAAGCCGGGTGGAAAGCCAGAACCACGGAAAGGCTTTACACTTGCTGTACTAGGGGCTGAATAAATCGAACTGTTAGGGAAGACTTTGTGGATTATTATGTCCTTGAACCTCCACTGTACGATAAAGTGGAAATCAAATTAATAACGGTAATAAATTAAGATCGTTTTGTGTTAGTCCTTATCTTGTGTTAGTGTTTGGCATCTGTCAATTAATGCAATCTTCAGAGCACAAAAGAGACCATTACATTGAAATTATGTTCTGGGACTTTACTGCAAACCCTTGCCAAATGATTTTGAATATATGAGTTGTTCTTCGAGCTGAGCTCAGCAAGTCAATGGATGGCAAAGGAACTGTTTTTGTTTCTGAAGCTGCTTCACAGAGCAGACACTGTTACTTTAAAAAGTCCATTTAAAAACAATATCTTCACCACCAAGAGGCCATACAACCATACATTAAGGGATCCCAGAAAGATCACATTACAGTACTGTGTAAGACCCAGCACTGACAGAGAGAGATCTTATTTACTGTTACTTTATTGTCTTCCGAGACAAGAGCAGAAAAGTTTTCCTTTTAACGTAAATTCGCCATTACAAAACATTTCATTGGTAGAGACATTGCTAGAGAGAATCATTGCTAGAGGTTACATGTACACCAACATTGAATTGCCTAGTTGATTCTCCAAGAAAACAATGATAATGAATGAAGCAGAAGATGATTGCACGTGGAGAAAAGCTGTCTGAGCTTTGACGCTTGGTGACAGACTTGAGGAGAAGCTCACAGGGAGGTGAAGAAAAGCGCATCGTGAGCAGAAGATGCTCACGTTGCACTGTTAACGTGTCGAGCCAAGTATGCTTTTTTATCAAGCTGAAGCCTTGGATACTCTCCACTTCTCCAGAGTCTTGATTGTCATTCACTTGGTAAAGCCACAATCCCTCACATCTAAGGAAAAGCTAGTGTGCATGAGTTGCAGTGGCTGGAACCTGGCCACCACATGGGACATCCACGTGTCAGTACTGCTCTCATACAGGCACTCTGTTCTGTGTGTTCCTCATGATGGCTGTCCTTTATGGAATGTGGTAGACTTAAAGTGCGTCTATCAAAGTGCACACGTGTCTACCTCTTTGTTTAAGTGTGTGTGTGTATCTTCCTCTTCCTCTTTGCATATTTTTTGGTGATATTTGTTTTTCTTTCTATGTTTCTTTCACTGTGTTTATGTGCGACTGTGTGTGTGTGTACATGCGCACGTGTGTGTGTATGTGCATACATGTGTTCATGCTTCTATGTTTTGCTGTTTGTGCTCCTGGATCTTCTTCTCCTTCTCACTGTCATGTACATGCAAGGCAACGTAAACTAACTGACTATGTTTAGTAGAAATGTTTTCACACACACAAGGCAGACCTACCTGTGTGGGTGTAAGATGAGCTGACGGGAAGACTGTGCATGTTAGTAAAACTCATTCACCACAGCTCCCCAGTATCAGTCTTACTGTGTCCTATAACACAAGCTACGCTTTCTAATTGAAAGCATAAGGCACAGCTCTGGAAAAAAAAAAACTGTAGGCATGTGGCTTGCATTCATCCACATAATTATGAACAATGCAATATCGTTTTGTGTGTCCTCCATACATTATTACACTGCAATAAAATACTCTATTCAGCATCACATGACAGCTATACTGCAGCTGGTTGTCTCCATGTAGTGCTCAGTTTGTTGTATTTGTATTCTCCCGCTTTGAAACTGTTTTCACTGAATAAATGGAACACCTTGGGAGCAACTCTAGTTTGGATTGGCACAACCCACACTACAAGCGAGTTTTGCGGTCTGTTGGATCTGGAAGGTGTGTGGCTTTTTTTTGTCCAGAACAGAACCAGTACATTGAGCCTCCTTGTTTCTCTGCAGGGGTCTTGGATCGTTCTGGAGTGGCAGGAAGCGGATGACCATGCCGACAGACGGTCTGGGGTTTACACAGGCTCTGCTGGCCCTCCTGGTGGTGTGGGTCACGGGCTCCGTGAGCGACACTGTGTCTGCTCCTCGTGTCTTCCTGTCCTTCAAAGGTAAGCGATGTTCCATGTCCACGAGCCTGGGTTCTGCTATGCGTTTGTGCCAGTCAGTCTGCTTGGATGCCTTTTCATGAACACGATCTTTGTTTTGACTCTGCTCCTTGTGAAAACCGTCACCTCACCACCGGTTTTTCATCAATTCGCACTAATTCGGAAGTCACAGAGCATAACGGTAAACACGGTGTTCTCCTTGCACGGCTGGAGTTTTAATGATTAATAAATGAGTTAATTAGGTTCCTGACAAGTGTTTTCACTTAATAGACGGAAAGTTACGAGAGGAGCTGGAGAGTCATATTTCACTGCCATCCTTCTCTAACGAAGAGAAACAAATCATGCAGCTCTAATTTGCTTCCCCTTGAACATCCTGGCATGGAGAATCTATGCTGCTGTTTCTTTTTTTGTATAGAGTTGAATTTTCAGGGAAACAAGGCATTTGTATGGACATCAAGCGTACAATGAAATCCCCAGATAATATATTCAATTATTATGGTGTGTTTCAGGTCTGGGTCATCTCAAGAACAATTGTTTCCATTCAGAACTGTTATTCAAATGATGTGAACTAATTGTCAGTTCATGCTGAGTGTGGGACAGGGCATGGGTTGACTTTCGGCTTTGCTGCAGCTTGTAATAACGCGATGTGTAACTGCTAGAGCTGGGTAGCTGTGCTCTGGAAAGAGACCAGCACAGAATTTTTGCCATACCCACTCACTGAGGTGTGTGTGTGTGTGTGTGTGTGTGTGTGTGTGTGTGTGCCTCACCAGAGGGGGGTGTGCAGTGGGGATTACAGAGAGCAAATTGCCTGGATCAACAAAGTAGAGCGATGTACCCCAGGACTGGACTCTCCCAGCCAGAGATCAGACTCTGCCCCCCCCCCCCCAGTAATGAGCTTGCCGAGGATGGGTGTGGGAGCACTTGTGTTTGCTCTGCCTGCCAGTCCCAGCAGCTCCCCAGAAGCTGCCTTAATGAAGTCCACCTCTGCAGTTCACTCTTATGGACTTCTCTGCATTTTTCTGGTTAATCAAGTCGGATTTAACACTTGGCTAGACACGGAGGCAGAGCCTGCCGCTTTTTTCATACTTTTTTTCCACTCTGGTTGTAGCAGTTATTTCTCCTTGCATCATTGCCTACGGTTTTTGCTGTTTGAAACCCTGATACACAGGAATGTGTGTTTCACACTATCCTGCCACAATCTCTGCTGTTTTTAATATTAAAGTAGCTTTTTTGCAACCCTAACCATATTCCACCATAAACCCCAAACCATTCTTAATTTAAAACATTCTTTATTTTTATAAAGCCAGCTTGTTTTTAGGGTCTCTAAGCCCGCGTAATGAGGTTGCTTAGCTGCATTTGCTATTATGGTCTGTTCATCCTGATACCACAAAACTGGCATTTGGTATGAAGAAATTTACATTAATGTCCACTTATTTCATTTTATTAATAACATATGAGGTAAGAACCTATATATTCAACCTACACACCTCTGTTCTCTATAAAATAATAATAATAATAATAATGATTAAAATGTTGAACAGCTGATGATGTTGGTTTAATTCAAGCCAAGGACTGTAGAATTGTTCATGTATCTGTTCCAAGTAGGATCATTTGTTGTAAGGCCAAAAATGGGTCCTTTCCAATTTGCAGGCATTATTATTATTATTATTATTATTATTATTAGTTACTCATTTTTAAAACATTTGTCCTGCTCAGGTTGTAACTGTGTGACTGAACTGTGGGAAGAACATGTAAGGTCCACACACACACACACACACACACACACACACAGACTGCTGATAGCTGATACTTCAGCCACTGTTTCCCCATCTTGTGAATGATAATGTCACTGTTCAGTTTCCCCACGTTTACAAAGTAAGCCTTCAGCTGACGCTTTTTCTATGGCCAGCAGGTGGTGTTGTCATTAAGACGGTGGAGTTGGGCAAAATAATTAGGATTTGCTCTGGATAAAAGTGCCAGTTAGCCGACTTGCCAGTAAGACAAATGATGTGTTCTGTGTTTTGTGGCTAGTGCTGAGGCCCTGGAACAATATGGTTGTCATTGTCATGTAAGATGTTTTGCTGTTCTTGATTTGAAAACGTGTGTGCTAATGACTACCGAGCCCATAAATGCTAACGAGAAACAGGATGCTGCCCTGTTTAATAACAAGGCTGAACGTTTTCAGTCATCTCACCTAATCAGCATGAGCTCTGCTTGTAAACTTAGGTCAGAACCGTGACCCTTTAAACCAGCAACTCATGTTTACAGGGGAGGCCACGGGTAGAAGTAGCAGAACTTCCTGCCACTACACGTGTAGCGGTTTTCCGCTTTCAGCAAAGTGAATTGTGGGAAGTAAATTAGTCAGCCCGTGAATTCTGTGTTCACAAGTCATTAGCGTTGGGTTCACTTATATGCAGTATCCTTGTGGGGTTGTAATTCATGCTTTATGTTTAATAAAAAATGTCTGCAATGACTTAATTGCAGTGGTGGGTTTTTTGACAGAGTCATTGTCATGTTTCAGGCCACAGTTTTTCCCTAAAATGTTAGAGGGTGTCCATATTATTATATATAATTATATAGTTGTATATCGTAAACTCTTTATAAGTGGGGTGAATATACCCCCACTGCCATCTGCACTCCTGGTAATGGATACTTGGAGTATTGAGATATACACACTGCTAAGTTGCAGTATTTGTACTTCAACATAAACTCCTTTTTTCAGACAGATGATTTGAGACTCTGGCATTGTTTCAGTGCAATATCATAAGCAAAACATGATTCACACACTAATGTGTGAAAACAGAAATTTTTACAAAGGCGGACATTTTTGCTGGTGTGTCATAGCGAGCACAGCTAATTTTGACTTCAACCTGTGCGGATGCCGGTGTTTGTTTTTATTGCATTTTGATAACTTTGCAAATAAATGGACGTTTGTTCGGCTTGTGTGTTTTTACTGATGACCTTCCGGGCAGCAGTTCAGTTAAGACTTAAGACTGTTGAGGATAGACTTCGGTCACACTTACTGTGCTTCCTACATTATCTGCCTGACTGCACAGAAAGCATGTAGGGATGGACTTTGACAGCGAGCTGTAGAGGCGAGACAGCAGTGAGGACAAGCACTATAACAGGAAGTTATAGGGTTCTGTTCTGCACCCCTTGGCTGTTCAGCAAAAACAGAGGCTGTGCTGTGCTGATCATCACTGGAAACCAGACATGTTACATAAGAGGTCAAAATTAGCAGGACCTACTCTAGAATCTACATAGGAATTTTTCAGACAAATTGAGGTTGATTTACACCCTCAGACAGGCCATTGCAATGGTCAGAGATACGTAGTAGTGTCCAATATTGTAAATTATTCTGGCTGATTGTTATTCATGTTTGTCACAGTGCTTTATAAAAGCCGTGCTCTGTTCCCGCTCGAGATGATTAATTTCATCAGCAGACTTCTTGCTTCTCTTCATCTCAGCCAAGAGCCGGAGTAACGTTTTTTTTTTTTTTCCAGCATTGTTTTGTGTTGGGCTGGGCTTGTTGTGGCAGCTGAAACTGAGCCAGTGCTGCTCTGGGATCGTTCACCAGCGGGACGGGGGTGGACGGGGGTGGGAGGGGGTGGGATTGAAATACTCCCCATTAGCAGCCAGCTAGTCATTGACCTGTCCCTTTAGATATTATCACAGATTACTTTCTGTATTCGGCATGGTACCTGCACACCAGGTAAGAGGTTGTTTTAAGGTTATATGTCCCGACTTAGACGTGCTGTGTTAAGGTGCTGTGCAGGGGAACCTTGTGTATTTTTACATCTCAAACCTTCACTTTTCCCAAGTTAACCCAACTGACACAATTTTACACTGCACCTGTGGCATTCTAATTAAAATGGTCAAAGTGAGTATCCTATATTCCTGGGGACTACAACCATAAAATAATTCCCATGACATGTGTAAAGTTAAAAACAAGTTGGATAATTTCTGTTCTAGGCTGTTACTCTGAAAAATTAATGGCTTCTTCCGGCTGTTTAACACAGGGTGAACTTCCGCTGCACCTAAGGGCAGAAGGTCGCTTGACAGAGGTCAGGCTGACCATAGTAAAGTTTGTATAAGGCTCTGACTGCCAGGGACATTGCAGTGAAACTCTTTTTCTTGTTGAATGTTATCATCTTGAGAAAGTGACAGGGTAAACTTTGTTCAAGCCCAAGTAACTGCTTCTGGTTGATGACATGTTTAAATGGAAACCCTAAAGAGGTGACCCTATCTGGCTTTAGCCTTGGCTAAGATGTCAGAAGCTCACACTGGCCTGTAGATCACTTCTGTGTCCAGTAGCGATAGTGACTCCACACTGTTCCGCTTTCGTTCTGCCGTTGGATGTACCTGTATTATCAGGTGAAAACCTAATGGTCCTCCGAATGTATGACACAGAGCTCTAAAAATGGCAGAGGAATCGGGATAGTGGTTTCGCACATTTGACATGCGTGCCTTTTAATGAGTTTGAATAAAGAGCCAGTGGCCTTGACAAAGTCACCTTCTACACTGGAACCATTGTTCTACTTCTGCAAGTATAGAGTTTTCTGGCTTTTACAGCAAGATGGTGCTTCAGCAGTTTGTCATCCTTTCTGCCTGTTCAGTCATATTTTATGCGTTGTCACCCAGTGTTAAATTTACTACAATGGGATCCCATCCACCTGAGACTCGGTCCAGGAAAAGAAGTTGGAAAATGAATGAACACTAATATTGGTGAGCATAGAGTAAGTAGTAAGACTGTAACTGAAACAGACCATAATGTCACGTGCGGACCTCTGAAAGGACGCGGGTCAGAGGTGGTCTGTCAGTCACAGGACAAGACCTTTACCACAATGCTTCTGTTCTGTCTCCTCATCATCAGGCATACAAACAATATGAGTGCACAAACATGAACATGCACACATATGCAAACATACACACGTGTGTGCACACACCTACCAGTGCGTATCTGTCCTATCACTGAGACAGGGAGACCATTGTTTCTTGTCCTTCTGCCCACTGTGAGGTGAGGGACAGGGGGGACGGGGGATGGTCAGGACCCCCATAGAGTTCATCTCCAGGATGAGAAACTTGAGAACCCCTATTTAGAGAAAAAGGATGGCCCGCTCACACACGACAATGTTAAAACTGATTCTTTTTCAGTAAAGGTTAAACAATTACTGTGATCTATGAATCTTAAACCGTGGCAGGATATTGACTCAGAATAGAAATACAGAGCTGAAGGGGATTAAAGGGCAGGCGCCTCTGCTAGTCCAGCATGATACATCGTCAGGGTTTAAAATGAATCCACATGCGTCTGTCAGTTGTCCAGCACACAAGGACTGATTTTTAAGTGAATCCGCATGCTTCCCTAAGTCATAGCGATGATGATCAGTGTTGACTGACCTCTTATATGTCATCGTGGGATCCATTTAAAAACAGATTGGTTCATCTTTCAGTCCTTCTTTTACCTATGATCACACATTGGGATTGTGTGCATCGCCAGTTCAACTCATGACCCTTCTGTGCTGTCCAGTTAGGGCTAAACAGCTGTAGTGTGTGCGCTGAAGTGTGTGGCTTGTTGCATCTGTTATATGTGAGGTTTAGCTTGTAATCCAGTTGCTCTGTGCCCTTAAATGCTAACCTGCTCAGACAGCTCTTAGGGAACATAGTGAACATTTTGGCTATAGGTCGGTTATGCTGTCTGTCCACCCCTGGTTTCTGTGCAAGGCCTGTGTGAGAGTGAGAAAGAGATGGAATTAAATGTGAGATGAGATCAAATTTAGCGTTTGATGTTATGGTGACATATATACCTCCATGAGGTCAACCTCACCAGGCCTGAGAGAAGCAGTTACCATGACACGGAGACACCGTGGCACTGACTCACTGGGCTGACACACAAGTGTCCTGCATTTATTGGGTGATTGAGATGTTTTGCGCAGGGCTCTGAAATGACCCCTGACCCACACTGGACTGGCCATACAGGACCTGGGAGCCCACAGATCATCCTGGCTGTGCTTGTGGGCCCGTGTTTGTTGTTTCTGTCCTCTTTAGTGTTTTTTTGTTTTTTTTTTTTGTGTTTCTTTGCCTTTTTGCCAAGAAACACGAAGCATCTATGACAAATACTGAAACATTTAAAAAATGGTTTAGTTAAAACATCTTAGCTCCAGATCAGGGTTACACATGCCGGATTTCCTCACTTTGTCCTCTCTCATGTTGGTCACTTTAGGGTGTGTGGCATTTGTATATGTGTCACCACTAGTCATACACAGTTATACACGCTGGTCAAAACGAAAGCATTTCACACTGCGGTTTTCACATCAGATCACACTGTACACTAATATTCATCCCACTTGGACATGCAGAGGGATGAAGAAACTGATTATTAGTGAAATACCGGCACTGTGACTAAGCCTCACATGAGGAAACGTCTCATCTAGACTAATGACTAAATTGCTGTGCGGTTCCTTTGTACTGAGGTGGTTAACTGAGACTGGCAGCTGGTTTTCTTGTTGGCATCACTGTTCAGCCCAGCCTGTCGTCACATCCAGGGACGAGAAAGACGTGGCTGTGTGAGCCAATCCCTGGTGCCTGTGCTGCTTGTGTTGCTGCGCTTATGGGTTTCCTACGGTAAAGCGATCTTCTCCTGTTAACGGTGACCACACCTCTGGTAAAGCTGTAGCATAGCTTCTGTTGGGCCGCACCTTCCCAGCATACCGTGTTTATCTGTAAGCTTCTTCAGATGCCTATAGGGAGAGAGCTGGGAGGTGTGTAAGAGACCTCAGATCGCGGGGAATGTCACACATGTCGCAGAGCATTCATGCCGAGTCAACATTTTCTTTTACAAATGGCTTCACAATGTCACGGCTGATCTTTGTAAGCTGTTACAGATGCTACTTCACCACCATTGTCGTACGGTAAGCGAGAGTGGCCTGGGCAGCTGACCATAGTGTTGGCGATGGAAATCACAGTGTAGGCTCTATTCCTTATATAGGCCCTTGAATCAGTAGTATTGCACGAAGAATATGAGGATGTCACTGTCTACTGAAGTTCACACAGAGGGAGCCTGTATTTCCATTGGCCTGGAGATCACCTGGGTGCTCTACCATATGAGTCCTCCAGAAGGGTTACCATAAAGTCCTCATACCTGTTTGGAGGATGAAGAGCCTCTCCATGTCTCCCACTCTGTCACCAACGACCGCCAAAGCTGCGATGTTGTGGCAGACGGCATGGACCTACTGCTCTACTTTCCGCCTCTGCGCCCATGCAGATCATTCAGCTAAGAGTAAGCTAAGAGTAACTGAAGGTGACAGCACCAGTTCTAAATCGAGTACCGTCATCTGTGGTGTGGGCCAGGACACATCAGGACGCTGCTAGAGAGATCAGGACTGTTGAGCATCTTCATGTTTACTACTTAGGGGGGTGGGGCACTGGATCAGCTGTTCCCATATCCCAAGTGAACATCTAACAGCTACTGATACTTTGCAGTCCAACCCAGATCAGTTCACGTCTGGCAGCTTTGCATGTGGATGACTGTTATTTCTGAATCACATCTCACCTGTATAAATACTGGAAGTATGCCATCTCACCAGCATGAGCCAAGCTTTAACACACACTATAAAGGATAAGTGCAGCTGGCACAGTATCCCCTTTAGTGGTCCTCTTTGATTAGATGCCTTTCATGGGTTCCACTCCTGTCTCTTCCATGCCTTGTGCTCTGGCTCACTTGGTTAAAGCAGCACTGTGGTTTTGCTTGTGATGTTAGACACTGGTTAAAAATGTAGTCACCTCATTGGAGCTACCCAGGGCCAACTCTGGACCACGGTTATTATCTTCATGCTCACTGCAGTGCTTCTGTCTGGTTGTCCAGGCCAGGCTCACCCAGGCCCCAAAAGCATCAAAAATAACATACCCAAGTGTGAAGTGAGCTACTTCTTAAATCGATGGTCTGGTCCAAGGCGTGCTGATCTGGTCACACCGGTGGAGCGGCTCAGCTGAGATTCGCTGCGTTCCAGTGTCACCGTGCATCATGTCCTCTGATGGATCAAATCCAGGGCGGCGCTTTAAGCTCAGGAGGTGACTGGGTTCATAGCTCTCAGACTTGGTGGGGCACGCTCCATTTGGGCACACGTCCCCACGTCAGTGTAGCACACTACACCTAATACCATCCTAGCAGAAGATTAATTTGGACACACGTGGCCTTTGGGTCTGTGTAGTGTATTCTTAGACATAGTTCCACCTCACGGGTAGATTAAAGTGTCAGGTGGAGTACAACTCCAGACAGATTAGGGGAACAAATGATAAGTGGCGTAAGGACTGAGTTTTGCTAAAGGCGAGGTCCTTTTCCTCTGTGATGGACAGCCTTGGCTCTTGCTGACAGGCAGATAAATGGAAAAACATGGGTGAACCAGCACACAGAGACTGGCAGAGGTCTTTTAAGGACAGCCACCCCTGGGCAGTCTCCGTCAATGGCTCCGGGATGAGGCCATTGACTGAAGGAATGATTAATTAGGGTTAATTGCCCATGTAAAGGTTAGTAGTGTTTTTTCCTGAGACCACAGAGCTTCAGCATTTTTTGAGAGTTGTAGAGTGAGGTCCAGTCCAGAGTGTTAAGCACGAAGGCTGTAATTTTTGTCACCTGCTTCCCCAGATCTGGCTACAATTTCTAACGGTGGATAAACACAGTTTAAATACAGCCCCCCCATCACAAAGACACATTTCCATATGCGCATTTCTTTTTTCCCAAAAAGGTCACCAGGCAGGGTGTGACCCCCAGGGTGGTGCTCAGAGACCTCAAGTCAAGGCTGCTGTTTGCACTATTTATCCAGCTTGCCGAGGTTTATTGCCACATGTCTGTCGGCGCTGGACTGTGTTACCGCCATGGCGACAAGAGCCGACCAGTGACCCGTGTGCAAGGCCAGAAACAGCAGAAGTGGGGCTAGATGAACTTTGTTGGGAAGAGCGAGTGCGGGCACAGGGAAGAGTATTTTGTGAGGGGGTGGGGGGGTGAATGATTTGCATTGTCCTTCATCCTGATTGATGGGTGCTAAGCCCAGGCAAATCTCACAGCCAAGGGGCTAAGTCCAGAAAACCTGTGTTGTTGATGGCAGAATCAGGCTACATTGTTCTTTCTGTTTTGCAAAACACTCGTAAAACCCATTAAATACTAAAAAGTATGCGCTTGTGTGCATGTTTCCTTTGTGTGTGTTTGTAACTAATCATCTGTTACAGGAGGTACTATATGCAATTAATGATGTACAATGTACTTTATCTTTTCCACCATGGACATCATATTACTGATAATCACTAACGGTTTAGATAGTCCCATATGTTTGGACAGCCTGCAAATAAAATACATTGTTCACTAAATATTTACATGTACCTTCTACCAAATAAAATAACTGGGTTCTAGGAAACAGTATTTCTATTAATCATGTTAATTCTACGATCAGCCATGCCTAGAAGATAATGTGATATGGCTTGACAGGTGATGATGAACTAATGGCTGTTTTATTTTCCAAAATAAGTTAGTAAGGTATTTATGAGCATGTTTCTACATTTGTTTTGTTAGCATGCTTGCGAGTGTCTCGTGTGTGTGTGAAATGCACTGGGGGAGGGGGGGGTCTGCCTAGTTCCCCTGCCTAAGCAAACAATGCAAAAGGCAGATTCAATTTATTGTCTGCAAATGTGAGCAGTTCATGATGAAGCAGATAAAGGAATGAGATGCTGGTGACATGAGTGCTTAAAAAAAATTTTAATTTTATTTCTGAGGGGCTTTTTTGCTGTCAGTCCATCCTTTATGCTTTTGTTTGTCTTCTATAAATGGGGGGGGGTGTGGAGGGCTGAGGGGGTGGGGAAAATGACGTGTTGCACATGGAGGGGTCGTCAACAATGGATCGTGTCCTTTGATGTTTTGTCTGCAGGGAGCACTACCTCGCTTTTGCCATAGCAGAGTAGGTGTTAATTGTAACAGGAGGAGGTGTCCCCCATCAGCACCCATTGATACGAAGCCGGCCCTCCACCCACATATCCATACACCCCTGCAGACGAGGAACCCGGCTTGTTTTATTCAGGGGGAGTCGGAGGACACTTTAAAAGGGCAGCGTACCCTCGTCCTGCTGGTGTTGATGGCCTCACCCCCACACACGTCCCAACAAACAGAGGGGTGCCTCCATGGGTCTGCCCCCATCGCATTCACAAAGTTCAGTCACATTCTGGGAGACCCGGAGGCGGCTGCTGGCACTATTGGAATATCCTCTTAACAGAAACATTCCACAACTTTGACATGTTAAAATGAGCAGTCTCATGTCAGGCAACTGTATGCACGCACGTGTGTGTGTGTGTGTGTGTTTGTGTTTGCAGTTCGTGTGTGTCTGGGATTTAATCAGTGGTCCAAGGTCCTAGTCCTACCTTCGTCATTCCTGCAATTTAAAAACGAAATGGAACCTCTAAAAGATGTCTTTGATTTTTCGTTTTTCCTTTCTGGTGTACAGTTTTGGGACAAGTAAACACTGGGCCCATTGGTCACCTTCTTCAGCCTTCAGCATCATTTCCCCTCTGTATCCCTCTGTTTGTGTGTGTGCACTGTGCTCAGGATATTATATTGCTGGGTTATAATAGTGCCCCCCCCATGGTGCTTTGTGGACCTGGGTTGGGCAAAGGTCAGCCATCCCACAGTGAGAATTCCTAAGGATCAGACCTAGGAGAGGAGGGAGGTCAGGGTGGAAATCCTCTTAGGCTGCGTAGGTGTGGTAAATCCACATGCAAATCATGTGTTAATGAAGACAGCAGAGCCCATTCACAATATGCATTCAGGGTCTTTGCCTGTGTTTGCGCACATGGTGTGTGTGTGTGTGTGTGTGTGTGTGTGTGTGTGTGTGCGCGTGTGTGTGTGTGTGTGAGGAACACCAAAGAGATGAGCTCCTCTCATTAATATGAAAGTTCTGTCCCAGCAGAGGCAGTACTCCTCAGAAAAGTGGCAAGGAACAGCTGCGTTCACGGCAAACTGAATTACAACAAATCCTTTTGTTGTGTGAATTTGTAAGCAATCAATTTTGCTCAGTGGAGTCAGCAACTTGTTTTGAACCCAGGCCTTTGACGGGCTTTAATGAATATTTTATTGCCACTTCACTGTGTTTATCCTCAAGATGTGGCCTAACATCTCCCACAGTGAGCCCTCCCAGGTGCCTCAGTGGAAACACAGGCTGCTGTTTCACACTCCATGATCCTCAAGCTTTCTTGCCCAAAGACCTTGTCCTGAAGGGGTTAATCGCTTATCCTGAGTTCAGGTGCAACGGGCAGAAGAGCTGACAAACACAGGAAAGATGTCTGTTTGTCCCAGTCTGCATGAAAGTTGGTAGACAGGTGGGATGGGAGAAACATATGAGAACTAAATGTTTGGTTGAGCATGTGGAAGGCCAAGAGGAGGGCCAGAGAGGTAGGATGGGAGACACAGGCAAATCAGATGTTTGGCCCAGCCTGTGTGGCGTGACCAGTTAACATGCAGATACATAATGTATGAGAGTATATCAAGCATGTGCCGAGACAAGCTCTTTTTTGATAAGAGTCTGCGTAGAGATGGAATGATGATATCAGTGTGTTGGCTCCCACTCGCTGAGCGCTGTGGGTGTTTAAACGCTCTCAGCAGGCAAACGGTCATGCGTATTTCACCGCGGAGCTACGTTCTGTGACCCCCAACAGCGATTGCACCTCACCTGACTGGAGGTGGGCTCTGTGCCATCGAACTGCAAACGTAGGCGGTCTGAATTCACACCTCTTCCTCAGAGAGTTCTATAAAATGATCTGATTCAGTTGGCTGTGTTGTTCTGTGACACCACTGAAATGGCAACGTGGCTGGCGTTTTGCGACGTCGTTCTGTTGCGTTGTGGCAGATCAAGAGCTGCACCGGAGGGTCGCAGGCCCTTATTGAATTTCTACATGTCTCTCTGCCAATTAGCAGACCCCGGGAGTGACGTGTAGCTTGCTAACAGCACCTGCAGAATGGAGGCAGATCTGTGATATCAACCCCAGGGGAAAATTTTAAAGGGTGAAAGAAAGAAAAGATACCACCCTTTTTGGCATAAATGTGAAGACAACCCTGACTGAATTAATTACGCCAACTGGAGCTGGTGGCGTTGCAGATAATTAATGACATTTAACGATACTTTCGGGGATCCACGTGGAGTTAACCCATTACTGCCCTTAATACAGCTATTGAAGTCTTGTGTATATTTATTCTAGGCTAAATACCATGACCTGAACATTCCATTAGCATTACACATCCATTCAGATGGATAAAATTAATAGGACTAAAATCCAGAAAAGCCATTGAAAGCAGTATCCATTCTGCAATGTTGAACTCTTTTCAGTGGCCAGCATCTTCTCATTCAGAATTTATCTTCTTTCATCCTTCATCACATGGTATGCAGAGATGATGTTTCCCTATTGAACTGAAAAAAAATTAGGTTGGAGAACAGATTCAAGTACAAAATGCGAAGTGGTTTAACAACATCTGGGGTGTGCAAAGGGACTGAAAGGCACTCACAACTCAGAAACATGAACCAATCAATAGCTGCACCTCAGGCACAGGGCAACTACCAGTAGTTATTCAACTCTGTTGAGCAGATTTTGACAAATTCACTTTGAATGAGCCTTTTCTGACTCCATGCAATGTTTTGTTTAGAGAAAAGCCAATGTATGAATGTCCTCTTAAGGCAAAATCTCTACTGTGTTCTTAAAAAAATGAGTGTGGTTAGGACAGTGCTGAGCTTTCCAAAAATGTTACAACAGACCTGGGTTCGTGCCAGCAGAGAGTTGGGGCCTTTCAGTGTATTGACAGGTATATTGTACTTTAACAACTGTTATTCATTGTGCCGGAGCAGACATGCTTGGCCTCTGCAAATCACTCTGCTTATAGTCCTATGAGCCGAAGTGTACCAAATATGAGACAGAGATGTTCATAGTGCGTGAACAAACCCTTGAGCATGCGTTGTATTACAATACCTGGTGAAATATTGTTAGAGTTTTTAGTAGCAGTGTACGTGAATCCATTGAATTGTTTCAGTCGCTTCCAAGTTCTTATTTAGTTTCGATGAAATATCGCCAGTGCTGTAAAACGTTTATCACGCGTCACCAGTTTGCCGGTGCTGAACATTCAGCCGACTGCCTGTGGTGATGGATGTTGGATGGAAGTTGCCTTAGCAGTCATCCTGTTCCGTTCTCTCTCCAGCACCCTGACTCCTTCAGTCATGCATTTGTTCAGCAATATGACTGCCAAAACATTTAGACCCTAAGAAGGTTTCAAAACCCATCGGTCACACATAGGACTGCAAAATTTAATAGTACTCTCCCATTTCAGTAAGACTGTTTTTGGCTAAACAGCTTGTAGTATAAGGTAAGTCATGTCAGAGATGGGGGACTGATGTCGTCACCTGTCTCCCGAGGCCACAGGAGACGTTTGGCCACCAGAAGCACAGCTTTCTGGTGAGTCATATTTCCTAGTCTGATGAGAAATAGGGCTGTAGATCACTTGTTTTATGCTCTCTCTGAACATGCACTATTGTAGTGATGCACCTCAGTTTGTCCCAAAATAAGCAATACAGTCTGAATAATATGGTCGTACGGTGTACATGATATGGTAATGCCGTCCATTCTGGCGAATAGCCTGACTCCTTTCTGCTGATGAGGGAGTTTCTTTCCTGTATTGATTTATTTTAGGGGCTGCACTATTACACAACTGAGGATACTCCTAACATTATTTATCAAGGGTTATATGTTGACAAACGTGACAAAAAAACTGACATAGCTCGTTAGAAAATGCATTATGGCACCCCTAAAAGGTTACTCCCTGCCTGGACTCTACAGCGCCTCTGAGATCACTGATACAGCAGATTTGAATTTGTCATCAAGAGCAATAGTGTTGCGATCTTTATCCGATAAATTGTAGGTACTGCATCTGCATTACGAGTTGTGACTAGAACGGTAACGGCTTGCTTCAGGTATGGTTTTTGGCAGCACAGTGCGATGGGCGTGCGGTGAGTCGGCACATCGCTCACATTTTTCATGATAGTATCATCACCACCTTCACAGTCATCGTAGCAGCAGGGGGAAATGACACGCTCTGCACACAATGCGCTGTAGCGGTCCGTGCAGATCAGGTGGGAGTGGTCTTGATTGCTGATATTGTGATAGCAGCATGGAAATGATTTGACGATAACAGGACTCTCGATCGACCGAATAGCGTGCGCTGACAGGACGCCGTTGGCACAGGTGTGAACCACCGGCCTCGTTGCCGACAAAGCCTCACGCTCGGCCAAGCGCAAGTACCTTCACCACATGCGTGCTCATTAGCCGAGAGTCTGGGAGGCGTGGGCCTACCAGTGTAATACTTATCATTTCAGGACCTGTCCAGACACATCCTGATAGAAGCGCACTGATATGCTTGAGTCTTGAATGTAACATGCAGTTTTGCTACTGCAGTGGCACACAGGTAGCCGGCGGACAGACCATATCGACCTCCTGAGCCACACCTCCTGCTAAGGGAGAAGTCATGCCTCCTGCTGGGGGAGAAGTCACGGCTCTGCCCTGCTTGCTCTTCATCTCCCGACTCACCACATTGTCTGAAGAATGCATGTTTATGAATTGAAAAGTTTCCCGACTTACTGTGTAGGCAGGCTGAAAGAAGTGTGATATCTCTTTGTGTTTGTTTTTCTAGCTAAAATAGGGTGGCCTATTTTAAGCGAAAACTTTGAATCTCTTTAGATTTAACTCTAGAGTGTAAATTGTGCTAGAGCTCATTTATTTCAAGGTGGACAGGATTACATGAGACCGATCCTTACTGTACAGAGGGTATTCAGTAGTGTATTACAGGCCACACCTGTGACCTAAATTAATTTTTGTAGTTTCCTGTTTTAGAAGGTCATAATGTTAAGTTATATTTAGAGACCCTCTCTTGTCTGCAGATTATATGGGTTTATGTTTGAAATCAAAGTGAGTATTCTCAGGAACATCACATAGCACTGAAGTTACAGACCTGAGTGAAAAGAGGCACAAATAAGAAAAAAAAGCACATTTCTAAAAAGGTTGACAATAGTCAGATTTCTAACAGGCTTTGAATCAGAGTATCTGCCAAGGAAAGAAATTACACAAAAATAAAGTTAGAACCTAAAGACATGTATGTGGGCATGGAATACCACCAGCTCGTTAGCGCCTGTAAATGCCCCGAGTCACCCATCATGAGACGTGTGGGGCGTGTGATGGAACATTAGATTAGCACAGGGGGATTAGGTGTAAGCGAGGACTTTTTCGTGTTCCCTCGGTAAAGCCATTGCTGAGTTAACGGGGCTCACTTACCTTGCGACTCTCTGAGCTACAAATCTGGGGAGAACAGTGACATTACAATGGAGACATTAAAAAACCAAGGGAAGGGAAAAAGGGGAAGCTGACAGAAGGAGGGAAAAATGGCATGAGTCCAGATTGAAGAGCGGTCAATTTAGCTGTCAATTACCAGCATTGAAAACTAATAATTCTTGTACCAAACGGTGTCCTCAGAGAGACACTGGCAGGTAGGCAGACAGAGTTACAGTGCAAACTGCTGGCATTGTAGCACCGAAACCTTGTGCTTCTCTGCCACAACATAATGGTAAAGGAATATTCAAACTCAAGTTCTCCTGTTAACTACAATATTTCCCAAAAATTTATTAAAGTAAAAATAGACTTTCATGCCAGATTGAGTTCAGGTAATTTAATTTGTCAGATGATTGTGATTAGTCAAAAAACAAAACATTGCGAATGAGACCAGAGTGTTTAAATAGATTTTGAACATAAATTCAATATGCCTGTTCATCAAAATGAAAAAAAAAGTTTTTATACTTAAATTAATACTCCCAGAGGTTACAAAAGAATGGACCCAGGTTTCTGGCAAACTTGGATCTGAGGACTGGCTAACCAGCCTCAACATCCAACATCTGTTTATTTGAGGAAGACATTTCCTCTGAATGAACATGCATAACTGAAGGCTTTACCCCATTTCATGCTTAAAGACGTAACCGAAAAACTACACAGACACACTGGAAGCTCAGCAAACCCAAGGGAGTAACAGAAACATAGTGGAAGAGAAGCAGTGGGATTGTGGGTAATACAGCTGAACACTCCTCCAAGTGGGTAACAAATAAGAATCCTGAAAGACAATGCAATTTACCTGTATTTTCTTGTCTGTTTCACATTGACCCCTTGGTTTTACATTTTCTTTTGAGTGCACACACATATACACACACACACACACACACACAGGCACAAATCAGATGCGCATTTAGACTTTTTCATGGCCATCATCATTGCTCACTTTTTTGTCTTGCTGTTAAAGTCTATAGCCAACTTCGTATTATCCACCCTACTGCACCACCCAGCCTGTGGGCCCGAGCAGTTTGTATGGGGAAGGGGGCGGGCACAAGGTCACCGGGGAGGATGTCCTAGCTGTCAATCAAACATGAAAAGGCTCGGGCAAACGGGGCTTTAACCACCGGTGAGGAATAATGCCGAGTCCCAGAAAGGGCGTCCCGGACGCTAACGGTGGAGGAGGAATAAAGGGCCCGGATTTGGCTGACAGACAGTAATCTACAGGGCCGACAGCCCGTCCGTTAGCAGTGTGTGGATCTGACCTGGGGCACGTCTCCTAATCATGGGGGAAGAGGCGATAGATGGGCCACCTGCTTCGAGACACAGGCTCTGTTCTCAGTCCTCAAGGCTGCAGCAGGTGCTACAGTGGGTCTGCAGAGGCTGACTGCTTCTACAGCATTTCTTAAAGCAGCAGGCACCAATCCAAAACATTTTACAGGCTTTATTCTTATTACCTGTACCTTTACTGGAATAGTTTAAACTAAGGGCATGGCTTCAGGCTACAGCTAATCTGGCTGCTGTTAGATTTGAAGGTGGCACTTTTTGGCTCAAAGATCAACTCCCTAATGAAATTCATGTGTCGGGTGACAAAGATGTTTCTTTATAGTTTGTACGCTAATTTTTAGGTATATTTAACTAAGTCTGCGTTGTGCTTGTGTGTGTGTGTGTGTGTGTGTGTGTGTGTGTGTGTGCATGTGAAACAGAGTGTGAGACTGCTTTTTGGTAGGACAAGTCAGCTTTTCATGATCTCTAACTGGCCTTTTCTATGGTTACGCTGCTTTCTTTGTTAATCCTCTTTGCTGCTCACCCTATAGTCAGAAGTAAAGGAGAAAGCACTGGTGTCTCTCAGTCCAGTGTAAGGGTGTCAGGTGAGGAACAGTGCGATGACCTTTGTGACTTAGCTGGGATTATATCAAAGTTGCTGATCAACTGCAGAGATGAGTTTCAGAAGAAAAAGTCTCCTCCAGTGGTCTCAGTAAGAGTCTTTCAAGAACTTGTCCAAAACATGTCCAGAAAATGGAAGGGGAAAAAAAACGCTGGTCCTGGTTCAGTGGCTTTTGGTTTAGTGGTCTCGGATGAGAAGTCTTGCTTGCTGGCTTTCTTTTTCAGGTGCTTCTCATAGCGCAGCTTGGAGCTCAGTCCTCATTAGAAGAGTAATATCAGAGCTGTGAGTGAGAAACGTCCGCTATGGTTTCACACAACACCGTGAGGATGGGCCCCTGTGTTCGCCTTGACCCACAGCTGATCAGTCCCCACTCATCCTCACTCTCACTTTCTGTCTCGTGCTCTGTGACTGCTGGCTGATCGAGACGTGAGGCAGGACGCTTCCCAGAGTCGTGTCAGCTCTCATGGTCTTTGCTCTTCCCCGATGCCCTTTCTTGTCAGTTTCTCCCCATCTTTGGTCCTCAAGTCTCTTTGTCACATGGAGTGGTTCGAGCCTGTTGTAATCACACTGGGTTTATGGGGAGGGAGTGGTGATGAAAGGTTTATACTGAAGTTTTTAAGGTCTGGTGTCCAGCGAGACCAGGGAGACTAACGAACAGGGCAGAAATAATGGCAAAGTTCAAAAGGAAAAAACAGGAAAGTGTGAGATGATAAAGAGATGGACCTCCATCAGGGCCCCTTATGGAGATGGCAGAGCGCAGACAGATGTGACTACCTGGGTGGTACGTATCACAAATCAGGCTGCCAAGACAGAACCCTGAGTCCTATTAATGTAACATGGTGGAACAACAGCTTAACTTTTTCAGTAGATGGCACCACGGACAAGTTTTAATCACGTTTCAGAGGTATTTCTACAAGCGTATTTATATTCCTGCTTTTTGGAATATTTATAACAGTGTTATTTTTGGTTGTGTGTTGTACTAAAGCTGCAGGCGTGGGGGTCTGTCTGGCGGTGATGAGGTGCACGCCAGTTTGAGGCCGTCTCTTTGTGCCAGCGTTCTGCAGGCATGGGGGTCTGTCTGGTGGTGATGAGGTGCACACCGGTTTGAGGCTGTCTCTTTGTGCCAGTGTGCTGCAGGCTTCAGTCTTCTGTATCTTCAGCGTGTTTGCCCTGTTTGACGGCCTGGGTTAAGCAACCTCCTTCTCATAGAAAGGATTTGCAGTGGGTTCGAGTCTTTCGGGTGCTCTGGTGCACATCCGTGGAGAGAAATTGCATTTTCTGAATCACGGCGCAAATTTAATAGCCTCTTTGCACCTTCCCTTTGGTGTATCGAAGGGGAATGTTTACTACTGCTGACTTCTGCATTCTTCTTGCCACTTTAGCTCCTACCTTGGGTGGCACTGCAGCTGTCCTCAGTTCTGGCTTTTGTAATTATTTCTGAAAGCAAGGCCAAGGTGCCTGTATAAGGATGCCTTAACAAAACATCAGCATGACATTGGTGGTAAATGACACCAAATCAGACGAATGTGTTATGTATGCCTGGTTAAGCAGTGCCATTTACCTCTTGTTTTGGAGTTTTAATGCTTGTCAGACACCATTAGCTTCAGGCACCGGGCTGATGGCCTATGCTGACACATGCCTGCAGGGGAATGCCCCGCTTTTATCTGGGCTAGACAGCAAGGTCAAGTGGGCTAGAGCGGCCTGAGGGGCCAAGCAGTAGGCTTGGCAGACCTCTGACCCCGGCCTGCTCCCCCCAGGGGCCTGTTGTCTTGGCTTTGTCTCTGATGACTTGTCAGTATGATAACCTGGGACCTTCCTGCCCAACCTCCACTCAACTCAAAAGTTCACGGTGTCCTTCTGACTGTGTTATATCTCCTACAGCCCCGTCCTTGTCGAGAGAAGACTCAGACCTTCACCTGTTATGTCACAACTACACAGCACTGTATGGCTTTGTCCAGAAGTCACCCTTCTCTGCTGAGATAAAAGTGCTCATTCACATATTTTCATAAGCTCCCATGCAGTCAAGTCAGCACTTTAACACCTAAAGGATTTTAAAGCTTGAGGGAAAAGTAGTTATTTTTTCATAAATATGTACACAAAACTTTTATGCAGAGGTCCTTTCAGAAATTGAGTTTTGCTGTGCTTGGTTTTCTATTCATATGAATGAAGTACACTTAAACGATGTGATGTTCAGGGTTTCTTGATGATGTTCAGAATGCAGAGAAAAAAAAGTAATGTCTACCGTGACCTAAGAGTAAGAAACAACTTGATTTTTCTAGGCGAGAAGTAAGAAGCTGAGCTGTTTCTTCTTTGTGTGCTATCAGTTTATGTAAATAACCATAGTGTGGTGATCTCACAGAGGTTGGACTGAGTGCAGATCCTTCACTGTTTCTTTCTAGTGATGGCAAAAGAAGATAACTGAGACCAGTAAAAGAGAGACAGCAAAGTGCCCATTGGAGAATGTGTCTGTACATGGGCAGGCACTGACGATGTGCTACACGACCCTGCTGGTTCGGTTAAAGGGACGAGCCGTGGAGGGTGGTTGACCTGGGCCTTGCATTTGGACTGGTTTTGTACGGGCTCTACAGAGGCCTTCTGTTGGAATCAGGCTGGGCGAAGAGGCAAAATTATCTGTGCTACCCCTGTAAAATCTGCCATGAATGGCTAAACGACAGGAGGTGGTGAGGTCTCATTATGTATCCTCACTGCTCGTCCAAGCCCTCTGTTAATTCTGAGCAACACTAACGACAGCTCCCCCCCCAGGGCCCCCGTCTACCCTCTCTGCTTTCTCTATACACTATCCTCTGTTTTCCCCATGTTATAGAGAGGTTCATGCTTAAAAACAAAAGCACCAAATCAGAACCCTTAGCTTATGTTGGTTATTTTGTAAGGTGAAGCCTGTCCTCCTCATTTACTACAGTATGTTCAAGCTAGGAGATGAGTCAACCCATAGACGCAACGGGACAGGAAGCGGCTCACAGACTGTTTTAAGCTCTCACTCTGTGGGCTCTTCTCATGGACGTTTTCTGTTCATATCTTTATCGCCACATTACGATGTTTCAGACAGTTGCTGTTCACCTGTAGCTTATGGCTGAAGATGAGCCTTTGGGTTCTAAGTTAAAAATGAGCCTTTAACATGCTTCTTGATGGCCGTGTTAACAGTAGCTACTTTTATTTAACAGAACTGTTTTTATGCCTCTGCCAGTTAATATTTACGATTGCAGGGGATGTGATGTAAACGTTATCATGTAAATGATCATTTAATTGTCGACTATGAGCACTTCGATGGTGTAGGGTAAAGTTTTGATGGACGTACCATTGACTCTCTCGGATTTGTACCTCCGTCACTTTTTAATGCTAAGGAGATATGAGTTGATCTTTTTTTGTCCTGTATTGCTAACTACAGCAATTGTTAAAATTGTTAAAATTAGAACTTAAAAAGCTAAGAAGTGTGGACATTTAGGTGAGCAGTTTCTCATCACCATTGGTACCCTGCTATTGTCGGTCTGCTTCCTCATTTAGTGCAGATGAAATAAAGAGGAATTCAATACTTGTGACTTGGCAGGGGAGGTCATGAAGGAGTTCAATGTCTTTTAAAACAAACAGACTTCACGGTTAAATTTGACTTTTACTGCATTTGGTTTTGTCTCAAAACCAGGAGTGACAAGCCCCATTTTCTTTTATACCCCGGAAACAAGCTCCAAGCCATCAGATGAGCATTTGTTGATTTGTTTGTACTCTGCAGAATGCAAGGGAGCTAGAGAGCAGGTCAGTGTTGACTGCAGTATTTTTCGGTAAAATCTCCCACTGTCCTGGCTTGGCAGAGTCCTTATTATGGACAGAAGATCAGCTCGTCCTGTTACATCCCTCCTTCCGCTGTGCTTCGACTTCTAATTAGGACCTGGGGTCGGGGGTGTTCAGGGATGGAGGGACGGGCACTCGAGTGGAAGAGCAAGCGGCAAGGTCACTGCAGGAAGGTGAGCTTCACCACCTGGGCCAATCTGGGCCCAAGAGAACTAGCTCTTTGCCATCACTCGGCTCATTTACGCACTTCCCCTTGTTTTTTTGTTCCATTCTTGCTCAGCTTTTCAACAGCCTGCATGTATGAGCTCAGAAACCAGTTTCTGTATATCGCACCATACCTTTGACCAGCGATCACCATATTACTCCAGTTATGCAAAGACAACTATCGCTACGACTATAATCCAATTAAATGACCAATTAATTAGTGATATGGTGTCCGCTGTGCGCATTACACCTCCATTATAAATGAGTGCAAATCTGATACATTAGTTGAGTGTCATGAATTCTAAATGATTATTTTAACCCATGCAGCAACTTGTGTTGTATGTGAATCTGTGGAATCGTGCTGGACAGTCTTATCCTAACAGTTGTAATAACCTTCACTGGCATTTTAGAAGATAACAGAGTGGAAGGATCACTAGCAGATGGTTATGGGGATTTCTTGAGCCCGGTATTGTTTTTGTTAATTCCTGTTGTGCACAGGAGACAATTCAGCCCATAGACCTGTGCTGCAAAGTGGAATCATGTTAGAAATTACCCTTCGATAAAAAAAACTAGGTAAGCTAGTGTTAATATTGGACAACTGTGACCCGTCTGATTTATTTCCTTTAATAACAGTTGTCATCTTGTGCTGATCTCCTATTTATCAAGTAAAGCTCAGTGCTGGCCACTCATTGCTCTGTCCCTGTTGGTCTGCTGATTTACGGGTCTGTCTCGCCATTCTTAGAGCTCCCTGTTTGTTTATAATCTCCCCGTAGTGTGTGGAACTCAATTAGGCACCAGGACCAATTAGTGGGGTTACATCACACCTGGCAGCAAGATGAAATAGGGAAAGGAGGACAAAGAAAATATGTCAATTTAGAAGCTTTATTGTATATATTTCTAATAATTATACTCATACCTTTCAAGTCAAGACAAAGAGATTTCTTCATGCTGCCTGGATTGCTATCAAATATATTCTCTTTTTGTTGTGCATTATTTTGTTTCACAGAGGAAGAGAAAACTCTGTTAGTGATGGAACATATTATAACGGATGAACTGTGTATGGAAAGATGTTTCCTGACCCCTGCGGGTCAGTTGGTGCTCTGTGGTCTTGTTGTTTGCATGGTTTAGTCATGAGCCCTGGTGAAGTTGGCACATGAAGAGTTAAACCTGTGACACACACACAAACACACACCCCCCCCCCCAGGCCCATGGTAGTTTGCAATGGCACAGGGCCTTCTTTTTAACCCTGCTTGGTAAAGGGTCCAGAGGCCATGCTGAGGACAAAAACGCAGGACTGTTTGTTCATCGCTAATTGCTTTTATTTCAGATGAGCGCCCCCTAAAAAGGAGGGCGGAAAATGATGAAAAATGTATTGCCCTGTTTACATAAGCGTGGGAAAATCATGATTTAACTCCTAATCCCATTTCCTGTCCTGCTGGCTTGGGAACAGGATCACCTGGAAGTTAGAGAATGCTCGAAGTCAACGCTGAGGTGTCGCCCCCTTCTGTTTTTTCAAAGGGTCACTTTGTCTCGGAGTACCCTGTCTTAGTTTATAGAATTTTTTATAGGCTAGAAGAAGTTAAAGGGGCTAGATAAGTGGCAGAGAGGGAGTGGGTCTGGCTGATCCACAGTTTCCACCCCTCTCGAATGTGGAGAGACGCAGCACAGTACTGAAGTGACCCACAATGAACCCAGTTCTATACACTTGTGTCCAAACTCTCAGCAGGTCGGGACATAACATGCAAGTCAGAACACCCAACAAAAGCAGCATGAAGTCCAAGCTGGTGAATTGCAGGAATAAGAGGGTTGAGAAAGGAGCTAGTAAGAGCCACTGTTACATGCTTCAGCTCCATCTTGCTTCTTGTCTCCTTCAGGACGTTTGGGGACACATTCTTGCTTTTGCGTGGCCTCTCTCTGTGCTAGCAGGCATGCACACAGAGAAACACACCCTGTCTACAGTGTCCTACAGACAGACTTGTGAAAACCTGTGGACAATAGGAAACACCTCGTGCTTTACCAACATCCCTCAATGCGCTACATGTTGACACCTTCTTGAGGTGATACGCATGCAGGTTTTACGTTAACCAATCAAAGCATTACTTTAAAAACTTTTTATCCAAGCTTGAAAACAAGTTTAAATTTGAGTATTTTTATTCTAGTGGAGGGGGGTAGTCTAGTATTCTCAGTCAAAAAAAAAAACGTTACAGACCATAAGGTAATTTGTGCTACTTTTGAAGCACCTTCAGTCATGCTTCTGAGGTGTCAGATATGCTTCAAGACTTGGAGCTGGTGTGTTAATGAGTTTGTGAGGTTATGAATGGAGTGGAAACCCTGTCAAAATTAACTCAGAGCCTCTTCATGCTTTTAAGCTATTTAGTCGGCAGTGGAATTGCCCTTAGAAATGTGAACAATAGGTTCACTGAGAAATCTGATGACACCTCGTTTTTACTTGCGCAGGCAGAATATCTGCCCTTTGAGAAGTTAAATGAAGAACCAGTGGGCTGAAACTGCTAAATTCATGTTATTTGAATAAGTTTTATCCTTTGTGTTAAACAGGCCCTCCCAAAAGGTGGCTGTTCCCCTAGAAGTGCTTTCATCAGTCTTTTTATCCATGTGTTTTTTATGTCGGTGCAGTGTTTAAACCAAGATAAGAGGAGATGCCCCTGCATGGTACAGAGAGGGAGCTAAGGAGTAAACAGTAATATGGTTAGATTAAAGGTGTAGTCCTTGTGGCTGTAGTGTGGGCTTGGCTCTAGTTTTCACTCTGCTTCAAACTCTTGTTCTCATTCTGGGCTTTTGTCAAGTTCTCACTCTAGGTATCACTTTGGTTATCACACTGGACTGAGTTCTGGTTGTCATTCAGGCCTTTGCTGTGGATCTTGCTTTAGACATTTCTCTGGTTCTCACTCTGGTTCTTGCTATGAGCCTTGCCCGGGTTTCTTCAGCACTAGCTCGCTGGGCACCGCATGTGGCTACCCACTGCCCTGCCCTGCCCCCCCCCCCCCCCCCAGGGGGATGGGTTAAATGCAGAGAACAAATTTCATTATGATATGTATGTTTAACCTATACATGTATGCAATGACAATAAAGTTTGTTCTAGTCTGGGCCATGGTTCTCAGTTTGGCTCTCACTACTGATTTCACTGAAATGTAGGAAGTGAGGTGATTGGATGGATTTGAGGTCTACAGCCAAATGGAAAGCAGTTTTACTCTCAAGTTCAGAATCAGTATACAGAGTTTTAACTGGGAAAGTATCAGCAGGACTTTTCTAAGGTAATGTCTCTGTGTAATGAATTTGACAGGAACATCAAAATAACAGGGTTCTGTTTCTCTGGACGCATAACACTTTGCAGAAGACTACAAGGGTGACATTCCATGTCATTGTCGAGTGCTTATCTTGCCATTTAGCAATTAGCTTTGTGTGTCTGTTTTTTGTCTGTACTTCAATGGTTATAGTATCTTTGTCAGTGCCGCAGAATAATTCTGCTTGCATTTCTAAGCAATCAGTTAGTTTTTTTTTTTTCTCATAAGTACATTTTTCAGTTGATTGCTTGACTGCATTTCTCCATTTCTCTCTACACCTTCTCTCCCAAAGACTAGGGTGAAACATACAGTAGGCCCTGCATGCTTTTTTTAAAGCCTAGCTTTTAGAAGCATCACATGCAAACTGTGTCTGAAGAGAAAGCAGAGGAGGACGAGGCAGTTATATCTCATTGCATCCCTTTGTCTCTTCTTTTTGTTAAACTATTATTTTGATTGCATTCACTTTGAGGGGGGAGTTTTCCAGTGTTCTTCTGAATCCCCTTTTCCTGATTCAAGTCAGATTTAAAGAGATAACCTTATCCTGAGATTATCCCGGATTAAGTTGGTGCAGGAGAGTGTAAAAAGAGAGTCCCTCTCCTCCCCACGACCTTTAACCTCTGCTGAGGTTGCCATGGGCCATTTTCCTGCCAGCCCATCCATGATGTGTTCCACCACCCCCTCCCATCCCCTCCCAACCTGATGCCTTTCATCCATGTGTGGAAGAGAAGCAGAACTCACCCCAGATGATGGCAGCCGTCCCATCTTGTCGTAAGCAGCAGAACCACAGAGTTCAGCTGTAATACCAGAGCACAGTTAAATCTCTTCACTTCACATTCCCCAAATGGGCACAGCAACACCCAACGTTTATTTGCGGCTTCAGAGGATTTCCTCGCCGATCGTTTCTGCACAGTTCTCGCTAACTGGCCAAAATCGCGGCCATTTTCCCTGGCAAGGCCACAAGTGGTGATTCACAGACTTGGCCCGGATCACATTGCGGTTGAAACGAAAACCTCAGCGTTTGCAGTAGCGAGAATGCTAATATTGGAAATTATCCTTTCATAATTAAGAATGACACAAATGAACATACCATAAGAGTTTAAGTCTGATGCTTTCTCTCTAGGATGTTCTTTTCTTAGTAGTAGTAAACTTGGGTGTTCATCTGCGTGCCAGATGGTTGTATGGTTCACTTTATCCCCCAACTTGTTGACACGTAAGTTCGAGTGGGAATGATTGAATTTCATGCACAGCAGTCTGCTGTTCATTTTTGAGAGCAGCATCCCAATCTCCATAATGCCCGCTGGTCCCCAGAGCCAAGCAGGAATGTAACTGATGGACAGTGGATTCTACACCCACCCACATCTTCCTGGGGGACCCATCTTGAGGTCATCAGCCTGTCCCCTTTCCCTTGTCGACAGGTGTGTTAGTATGAGGAGCCAGAGATTTTGATGGATCATAAATAAACATTGAGGGGGAACACCATGTTTCTGCAGATGTCAGGTCAGCTACCCGTCTTTTCTTCTCAGGATCCTCCATAGCACGATCTTTATGCAGTTCCATGCATCAAGACAGCAGCCTCTCTGTTACATCATTGTGACTCCTCCCCTTTAGCAGGTTTCTTACAGAACAAGAACACAGAGTGTGGGGAATCAACAAAAAAACACATTACTCGTTCTTTCAGATCGTCTTGAACTCAGCAGCTTCTTTATACTTTTAATTAGAAAAAGCAGTCATCCAAAAACCAGTAAACCGACAGAGGAAATGATAAGGCCGACTGCGTCTTCCTTATACTTGAAGCAGCTGTCTCTTCTAATCAATGTCCTTCTCGCCATTGTCTAATCCCGACCAGAGTGTGGTAGGTCTCCTCAGCCGATGTGCCGCTCGGAAGCCTCAGATGGAGCACGTCCTGCAGCTTTGCTGAGATGTCAGTCTCCCTTTTCACATGGCCTGGCTGTCAGCACTCAGGGGGTTGGAATCTGTTGACAGTCCACAGACTTCTGGTCCTCTCATAAGCACACCTCCTTGGTCCTAACCCTAACCCTGAGAGCTTTCCAGAGCTGAAATTAGATACAAATTGATGCCATTAGAGAGGTGGAATAAATGGCCCTAATTATAGAGCATGTGAACAAGGTCAGGGTGGACCAGCAAGGAGGTGCTGATGTGGGGGGGTGGAAGATTTGCCACTGGGGAGACCGATAAGACTAATGCAGTTAAACAGCTATCTTCCTCACCAGCCTGTTCTAACTTCAGACACCAACCAAACAAGGTCTGAGTTTTCACCCTCCGAGAAGGGCAGAAGGATCATCTGGTTCTTGTTTGAGTGATGAAGGCTCCACTACGAACCCTGAGACCTTGTGGGGATATGAGGCTTGAAGTGGTGCTTGTGGGGTCAGACGCTGTTGCATTCCGTGCACCCGAGGTGGAGGAGGAGGCCCAGCTTCACGCATGGATACCAGCGGGGCCACGCCCTTCATTTTATTAGGTTTCAGAACTACTTCGGGCCGGGTGTGGGGCGGGGGTGCGTGCCGGGGATGCCTCTGCAGGTATGTGCTTTGTTGGTCTCTGTGAGAGATAGATTAGGCTTGATATCACCTGCTCATGCAGGCGCCTGATGACAAGCCCTGGGCACTACCTTCTGTCACCCCCCCATCCATTAAAAAGGCAAAATGGAGGTCTCTCTGATGGACGCTGACAAGGCCCCACCTAGCTGCATGCTCCAAGAGGTGAAATGAGTAACCAAGCCCAGCAACCGACAACCATTCCCATGAGACTGTGCAATCAGTTTGGGGATGTCACATGTAACGTGTGCAGCTGCTGCTGGCCCTAACCCACTCCTCCCAAACAATCAGTGCGTATCACACCATGTATGTGGTTGTCCCGCAGTACTGTGTCTGGGAGTTAGGACCCAGCTGTCACAGGTGTGAACACATTATCTGGAGGACATCTAAGCACCTTGTCTCACATCCAGACAGCGCTCTTCTATTTTATGTGTTTTCCAGGTTTATCTCTAACACTGCTTATAGCATGTGTGTAGACAGTTAGCAGATCCACCATGGGAATCATTTTTCTCATTATTGTTTTTAAGTAGTTTCTGCTATTACATCGCTTGCATTTCATCACACCAGTGCCCTCTAGCAATCAGAAGAACATTCTTTGCTTGCGCTTGTTAACTCTTCTTATGCTGGAGTTCTTTGATGTATGTTTGTGTGTGTGTGTGTGTGTGTGTGTGTGTGTGTGTGTGTGTCTGTCTGTCTGTCTGTCTGTCTGAGTGTATATGTGGGATTTATCTGAATAATCCTTGAGGGGTTCAGTTGTAAATTATCTGATAATTCTGTTCTTAGCAGTGCCTTAAGGGGCTCAGTACCAGCACAGACTACATTCTGAAACACAGTACCAGCACAGACACTGCTCTGAAACACAGTAGTAGCACAGACACCGCTCTGAAACACAGTAGTAGCACAGACACCGCTCTGAAACACAGTAGTAGCACAGACACTGCTCTGAAACACAGTAGTAGCACAGACACCGCTCTGAAACACATTACCAGCACAGACACCGCTCTGAAACACTGTACCAGCACAGACACCACTCTGAAACACAGTACCAGCACAGACACCACTCTGAAACACAGTACCAGCACAGACACCACTCTGAAACACAGTACCAGCACAGACACTGCTCTGAAACACATTACCAGCACAGACTACATTCTGAAACGCATTACCGGCACAGACAGTGCTCTGAAACACAGTACCAGCACAGACACCACTCTGAAACGCAATACCAGCACAGACACTGCTCTGAAACACAGTACCAGCACAGACACTGCTCTGAAACACTGTACCAGCACTGATATTATCTTCTGGGCTTTTTTACATTTTCAACAGTTAAGCCTAAATGCTTGAGTTAGGCAGTGCCTTGCTAAAACTTGTTTAACACCTCAAATTGTTTTCCTGCCATGTTGTGGTATTATTTAACTTCCTGGTTTTGAGCATGTGGCCACTGAATTAACAATGTTACTTTTTTTGTCTACTCTGTCGGCTGGTGTTGTCCAACTCTACAGGGTCAGTTTCAGCCTAAAGCACAGCTACTTTTTAATGTCTGTTCCCAGCGTGTTACAATATGATGATAAGACCAACTCTGTAATCAGCAGGACATCTGTGTCAGCCGGTTCTCAGCATTTGATCTGAGGGAAACAACTCAAGCGTACAAGCCTAGGATTGACAGATAACAGTGCTGGCTGTGATTACTGGTTACCCAGCATCTGATTGGATTCATAACAACTTCTGCTGCCATTTGAAGAGCCGATGACCCTTGAATAATCAGCAGGGAAACACAGGGATTGAAAAGAATCACGAATGAGCTGTCAAGCCATCATAAACTGGTTCAACTATGTTTTATTGTACCATGAAGAAAGAGCAACTGTTTCTATCTCAGGCTGCTTTCGTATTTCTCACTGCTAAAATCAATGTGACCCTTATTGTTTGGCTCTGATATTCATCTAGCTTGTTCTGTAAAGATAAAGAGTTGCAATATACAGGAAGACTCAGGGATCAAATATTAGGTGAGGCACTTCTGTTGTACTGTGGATTTACTAAACCTACCCAGGACCCTTCCTGCTGCCCCACTGTTGTTTATGAATTTGGCCCGTTCCTATAAATTCCAGATGTCCCGTTTGCTTTGCCTCAACCCTTTGGCCAGCTTCTCAGAAGGTACGGTCCAATATCAGACCCACACTTCCTTGCTCAAGTTTAAATCACCCTGTTTGTACCAAGAGGAAAGGCTTTAGTTTATAAAACACATGTCAGTCCTAGGTTCCGTGACCCGGTACAGCACAGCCATATACAGCACAGCTCAGCTTCAACCCACAGCTTGAAAATGTTTCCATGTTTTTGGCTCACGTACATTCATCAAGAGACGTAAATGTTGATAGGACTGTGTAATCTGATATGTGTATTCCACACAGCACTGGCATTCACTACATTACTTTCTGAAATATAATTGCAGAACTCATTACGTTGTTGAAAGAAAAAGGCATTTGATTCTTCTTACTTTTATCTTAATTCAGCCCACATCTTGGCCAGCTAAAATTGAACTGAAGATACAGATGCCCATAGAAACAAATGCCCATAGTACCAAAGGAACAACGAATTACTCTTTAATGCAGTATTAAATGGAATGTCATATTTCCTTGGACTTGCTAGTGTTATTTAACAAGATTGAAGGATGTGTTGTGACCTGCAAGACTGTAACAGGTATACTGTACATGCACAGGTGAATAGCTTAGGGCCTACCTACCCTGTAAGTCCCACCTCCTGTCCCAACCCACCTTTTTTCAGGTCTTGTCCACTGTCAGGACTGCCCAACTGCATGTTCCACTCACTGTCACTGTCAACCATTCTCATACCCTGCTTGCAGTCAGGATGTTCTCATTCTCAAGTCCCGCCCACTGTCATGAGCCGCCCATTTTTGGGAAACCACCCATTGTCCATTCTCAGAGCCTACCAAACTGCCAAAGTCTAGCCTTTTTGCACTGAAATGGTTGTCTTTGTACAGTATGTTCAGGTCTTTTCTACATACAGTTGCCTTTTTTGGTAATTTATGTGCCGTGTATGTGGGTCATTTTAATATTTATTTCCAGAGAAACATTTGTGGAATAGTTCAGTACCTAGCTCTTTGAAACAGAGTTAGATCCTGTCCATAACAGCAGCAGGTGATGACAGTTTAACCTAATAGGACTGCAACTTTGCAGAAGAAAAGGATGCCTTGATATCCTTACATCTGAGCCATGTGCAGCAAGTCACTTTGGCCAATGAAATCTGTTAAGCTAATAAAGAATAAGATACGTACAGAAGGCTGATTTGGATTCAGTGTCCTTAAGTGTGTATATTTCCTCCAGAGAGGAAGATCGTTCATTGGATATCATAAAACAGAATCCAGACCTGCAGGAAGGTCAGTGGACCTCCCAGAGCCATTTAAATGAGTCCATAGCTGCTGTAATGTGATGTGTGTGGGGCTTCTCACCTGTTATCCGTTTCCACCCTGTCCTGCTTGGTCGCCTCTCTTTAAGCGCTTTCCCAGCTATACTGGTTGAACAGACAGTGCTGTTAATAGGGCCGGTCTATCTGTCTGCACCTCTATCTTACCTATTTTTGGGTTGCCCTGGGGCTTGATCTTGCAGCTCCCAGAATTGTTCTTATTGTTAAAGGACGCTTCCGTAGAGAGCCGACTGTTTTCTTTGTCTGTATGAGAAGTGCAGACAACAGCATCACAGAGTTAATGGGACGAGGTAACTTGGCATGTGCAGGCAAAAGAAATGCTCTGGTTTACACGTCAGGACAATGCGGTGTGGATGGACCCGTGTCCCACCCCCTTGTCCCAGGATGTTGGCTGGCTGACGGTTTCTGTGGAGGGCCCAGTGTGGAGAGCTCCTCTCACCCGCTGTTGTCCTCACCAGCACCTGTGCCCTTGCTCAGGTTTCCCGGGCACAGTGGGTGACCTGGCATGCATGGAGAGCAGGGTGACAGCTTGCATATGGAATGAGGAGTGAGGAACGGTGAGTGGACAGCCCTTTTAGTGAAGGGGGTGGATTTGGGGATTGGTGAAATATTGGTGTTGTACTGCATAAAAGCCTGACTAAGCTTCAACGCTGCCCCCTGGAGGGGGTGGCAGTAGGCTACAGGCCAGAGGGTCAGTTGTGTTTGTTTGATTTAAACTTGCTCCACTGTACAGCGTTAACAACTTGTAGCTACACATTTCACAAAATACAAAATGTTACTGTGTACTTATGACAAAAAATATCTCATATGCTTGAATTTTTGGGCAAAATAAAGTCAATGAAAGACGTAAGTCTCGGTGAGTGTTGTAACTGTGTTACCTTGTTAGCAAAATTAAAAATGTTAATTTTCAAGGCCAGTTATTTCTACTACATTATTTTTTAAAATAATATCTAACATTATTTCTTTCTGGATCAGTACCCATACATGGTTAGTAAATGTTTTCATGTATTTTGCTCCAGGGAGTCTGTTGTTTGATGAGCATTTGCGTTGAGATCGAGATGTTCCGTCTGTTTATCGGTCTTGATTTATGCCATTGTGGGGCCCCGTGTAGTGCAGTTGAAATACGTGTGACTAAGAGGTAGCAAGCTTCAGTCCCGAGGCAAAATCTGCAACTGGAAAAAAGTTATGTAAATTAATGTTTGCCTGCAGGATTGGGTAAAAATATGTTTGATGGACAAAGGTAAATTTTACAATATGAAAAATAAAATTTGAGATCAGTAGAGAAGTCATTCAAACTAAGAGCCTGGTCACGTGTGTTCAGCTACAGAAAGGTTTTAATATCTAAAAAATTCAAAACAACACCTTCCTTGTTAGGGGAAAAAACCAAACACAAAACCAGTGCTCAGAGCCTGCTCGATCATAATCACTGCTTTCTGGTCATGCTAACCTGAGTCAGTCAGGCGATGTGAGTAGCTGGAGTCATTCAGGGTTTGGAAGCAGATCACCGTCAGTGCTCTGGACTGGTGAACCCTCACCCCATACACTGGTACTGTTTCCTGCTAGTTGCCTAACGTGTGAGCAGAACAGTTAAGGTTGGAGCTCCAAACCAAATGGTTCTGCATCTATAACCAGATGGCTGCAGCATTAGCACCCGTGTGGTACAACTGAGTGGACTGGCATCGGCACAGCCTGGGCCCTTTGGAGTTCCAGCTGGGATCACCTTCCCTACCTGCACCGCTGCGCACCATCTCAGCAAATCCCTATCAGGTTCCTCTCAGCAGAAACTCTGTGTTTCACTTTACTCTGCTAATAGCAGCATTTCCATTGCTGAGTGGATGGCTAGCCAGGGTGGGGGCACCTCCAAACAAAGCCGTCTACTGTGAGACGCCATCAAGACCCCCCAGGAAGAGAAAGGCTAAATCCAACACGAAGTAATGATCCGCCTTCGTGCTTTATCAGGCCCTAATTGGAGGTGCTCATGACCAGGGCCTTAAGTCTTTAGACGGCCCAGCAAAAGCAGAGGGCGAAAGTGCCTTCTGGTGTAGCGTGACTGCTAAACAAGACCTAGCTACGCTCTGCCAGTCGACCGTGTCTGTGTTGTTGAGAGTTAAAGGACGTGAACACTTCTCACTGATATACAGCCTGTGGCCAGTAAAATGTTTCCATCCAAAAAGTACTTTGTTCTCTTCTATGCAGAAATGCTGAGGAGCACCTCTTTGTCTTCTCAGTGTAATTAAAAGTATGTCTTTAGCAAGCATTACCACACACTGCATACATACCTCAGTGGACCAAACGGGCACTAGCCAGAAACTGGCAAACAGAAACTTGATTTAGAAACGGACTCTCGGCACCACAAAGGGGATGCGCGTGACAGGTCCCCTCGATCGTGTCTGAAGGTATACTCCAACCTGCTTCAATGACTCCCCACCCCATCCCACAGCCTCGCTTCCTGCAGGATGGGTCCAGGGTCAGCTCTGCTTCAGCAGGCTTGTTTCCACAGGTGTCTCTGATGCAGAGGCACGGTGTTGCCTTTCGCTCCTTCCATTACAGGCTGGATCAGCATTTAATCTGAGCCCCTCTGCCAGCAGTTCTCCTGTCCCAACTCTCAGGAAGATAATATACAGTAGCTGGCATGCGTTTGGTTTTGGTATTTCTTCTGTCTCCATTTGCTTCAAACTAGACACTGGGAAGTTCCACGACTCTGATATAACCGGATCTCATGGCATTTTGTGTAAAATGCACCTAGTGCAGAATGCCAGCTTCCTGGGTTCTCAATGCACAATGGCTGCATAGAATCAGCAGGGCCAGGGTCTTTGTAACGCCTCAGATGTAGCATTACTAGGCGTGGTGGGCTTGTGGTGAACTTACTCGTCCGCTGCCTCAGAAACAGCTTGAGGAGGATTTTCCAAGAGGATTAGTACATTTTTATGGGCGATTACTTAGGTTGTGGTTTTGAGAGATTGTTCCCTCAGCCCAAAATGATACTAGTGGACTATTTATCTCATGGGTGGCTGTAATCGTATTTGTAAATGAGTCAGTGAAACCTTGGTAATGGAAGGGATGACCTGATGGCTGAAAGAACACAAGGCAGGTTTCTCTGAGGAGCTCTTCTGTCAAGGAATAGACCTTGAAGATGGACCAGCAGTCATCTCAACCATAAAAACATCCATCTTTATATGGAAAAAGGTACACTGAATATGACTGTGTAACTGAAAGCCACTGGCAGTGTCAGCAAGGTTAAAGGAAAAAAGTGACAACTTTCTAGTCAGTTAAACAGTTCAAAACTGACATATTCAAAGCGGCTATTCAGAATTTTATTTTGCCCATGGTGTCAGACCTGTTTTGGTTTATGTCTGTACAGGCATGAAGAACCGGTCATATAAGATTCCCTCTTGAACAAAGCTCATTTTAATCAAACACAAAGCTTACTTTAAAACCCCTGTTGTAATATGTGACAGAGGTATTCAGACTTCTTCCTTTCTTTCTTAGAGGTTATTGCTGTCACTGCCAAAGGAATGTGTTTTTCAGTGTAGGTGCTTCAGGAGACAGTCCCTCAAATGCCTGGCTGTTTAGAGTTAGAAATTCTATCATTATTTTTGTACTAATCTCATTTAAAAGGATTTTTCCAAAGCAATATCCCTGCCTACACAGTGACAGTTTGTGTTAAAAATTGAAATCTTCATTCAAAGACCACCTGTTGAGCGTGTGTTTTGATCGTACAGAGCAGAACAGGTCTGACACACTGTAGTTAATAATCAGGTACTAGGCCAACAAAAATAAAATTATTTAACATTTATAATTCTCTTTAGACTATTTTGGATTACTTTCTGGTCATTCACTCAGATTCCTGCACCTTATATCATGTTAAAAGGCCTGGAACGTACTCCGGACAACGTTGGTGTAAGGCAGTGCACGCCCTGGGCAAGGCACCGGCCCTGCGTAGTCTTCTAATATTTGGTCAATGAAACCCGCACTTCATGCTTAGTTTGCATGATGGGTTTATGAATTCATTGTTCTCTAGGACTGTATTCCTTCAGCTGGAGTCGGAAACGCATTGGAACAGGGATTTGATGATAGAGGCGGTCCATAAATACACTTCTAAAAGGCTTCAGATAGATAATAACGCCCAAACGTCAGTTAAACACACCATTAAAGCCTTCCAATGTCAGTTAATCACTGCCTGTTTGTGAGCGTTACAAGAAGGTGTGACTTTGCAATCTGAAAATTATCATAATTACAGAGCGGGAGAAAACTGGCAAGTATTCTCAAATAACACGGTCTGCGGTTAGGAGCACAGAAAATCAATTTCAGACAAGAAGGAATGTATTTCTTTGTGTGATGCGGCTTAACCAGAGAGCAGGCACAGAGTGTACGTTTGGTTCTTGGCCTGTGACGTGACAAGACTGAGGTTACAGGCTGACTGCATGTTGACTGCATGGCTGCAGGGCCTGCGTCAGGAACCAAACAGCCAAAGTGTTGCTTTCTGATGCCTGCGGTTTGTTGTGTTTTTGAAGCTTTTTTTCTGGAAAAATAAGCATTTTCCCAGTTCTGAAAAGAGCATAACTTAGCAGTATTTGTTATTTATTTTTGATTTGGTGAAGTGTGTGTCTTTGTGTGCTCCCACTGAGTCTCCCCTCTCTTTTTTTCTCCCCTCAGAGCTGAGGTCCACAGGTACGGCTCACCATTTCTCCTACCTACTCAACAGCACCGACTACCGTATCCTGCGCATGGACGAAGACCACGACCGCATGTACGTGGGCAGCAAGGACTACATCCTCTCGCTGGATCTTCATGACATCAACAAGGAGCCACTCATTGTAAGAACACCGCTTGTGAGCAGTGTGCGGACTTTCGGTACTTACAGCCACATCTAAACCTATTCCACAAATGCCCTTTTTACCCCAGTTTCTGGCAGCCATATTGATGAGTAAACATTCCGCTTATGTTGGCATGCGTTCAGTTTCTGTGCAGTAGGTAGAGAGGTACTATAAAAATCATTAGAAGTGACAGGTCCTGTGGGACTCCCTTCTGGTTTGGGTGGAGACCTCTGTGGTCAGTCCAAGAAGCATAAAACAAATTGATGTGGACTAGAAGCTGCGTTGAGTTATGTTATTGCTTCAAAATGCCATTTCTTTCCCTGTAGATTCACTGGCCTGTGTCCCAACAGCGGAAAACGGAATGCGTTCTGTCTGGGAAAGACACCAACGTGAGTGTTTCCTTTGGCATCCGCCGCATGCGGACATTAAATCCTCGGGATTTGTGGGTTTTGCGTCGGAAGGTTTCAGGCGACAAAATGGTGACCTGTCATTAGAGGAATGTGCTTTTGCATGATCTTAGTATTTTTTTTGGGGGGGGGGGGATGCTCAAACTGAATTTTGTTCTCTAAGCAGTATTATGTTTCCAATTTTTTTTTCTACCCCTGTATGTGATTAGGAGCATGTGGCCCGTTTGCAGACAAGACAATATACTGCTTCCAGAAGACACACACACACACACACACACACACACACACGTATGCACACAATCCCATACACCACCACAGGCATGCACACGACACGCACCCATTCACATACACGTATGCACGCTGCACGCTGTTGCACGCACACAGCCACGCGCTCGTGCACATGCACACAGCATGCACATAAGCACATGTGCAGAGTTTGTGTGCAGTTGCGGAGAGAGGGGTGGCAGGGTGTATGAGCTCTTCTGTTGTTGCCAGGGTAGCGTATTTGAATGAGCCCACGAGAGGGTCTGCGATAGCGAGGGGAGGGGCTTTGTGAAAATGAAAAATAAACAGAGAGATCACGAGGGAAACCCCCTCACAATGACAGTCACACAGTCTGTAATGGGATTTAAACAGAGCCCAGTGACGGGCCTGCTCAGTCTCCATCTGAGTAAACCAGCAGACAGGCTGCAGTGCGCTCCATGTGCAGAGGTCCAAAACAAACTCCAGTCCCACCGCCAACACCAAAACCAGCCTCTTTCACACTTCAGGGATGAAAGACATATATAACAACATGGGAGAAGCTTGATGATGGAAAAATACTGTAATTTTGGAAAGCACAGGTTAGAAAAAAATGTCTTGAGTCTTTTGAGTGTTGTTTGAGTTGATGAGGTCAGGGGGTTGAGGGTTGCCAGTGGGTCACGTTTGCTGAGGCTGTTCCATCTCCAAAGGACCAGGTGCGTCAGTAACAGACACCGGTGAACGTTCTGTTCAGTTCAAAGGAAAGAGCTGGTTTGCTGCGTTGAACAATACAAACACCTCTGGGTCATATTTGTGTACAAGGGGGTGGAATATCAGCTGGGGTGGGGGCAAATCAGTTGACAGGTTAACCTGATGGAGTTATGGTAACTATGACAACAGTCCACATCCACAGGAACTGATGATAAGTGACAAGCATTTCATAGAGAACAGTATGGCCGTCAGCGTGGGCTTTGCGCGTGTAAGATGCAGAAAGTCTGTGTGTGTAGTGGGGAGAGGGGAACAAGATGTAAGTTTCGACAATACATCACCCAGGCAGTCAGATTTTGGTTCCTTCATTCCCACCGAAAATATGTAAAGCCTTACTTTTTGAATCCGAGTTTTAAAATAAATGTATGATTCTGACCACATTTCTTCAGCAATTTAGTTGCAAAGGCAGCTCCCAATGTTAATGTTAAAACAACTGAACCCTTAACGCGTTTTGCAGAAAACCTGCTAAATATTAACACTGACCAAGCTCAGTTAGTCTAAAGACACATTTTTACAGATGGGAACATGAAGAGTGTTTCAGGTGCATTGTAAAATTATTAGCAATATGAAACTTAATGAGCTGAATGAAGGTGTAGTTCAGCGTAAAACAGTTTTGAAACCCATTAATTCTGATATGATTTTATGGCAGATGATGATTTCATGCTGTAGTACATTTTTGCCAATTAAACATTTTGATTCTTGTTTTTTAAAACTTGCGTCATGTTGCATCAAGTTACATGCAGTACTAAGTGGAGGTCTGTATTGCACTGGCAGAAAGGAGAAATGCTACCATAAGAAGGCATGATGGGACAACATGTGAGGAGCACACAGCAGCTGAGCAAAGACGTGTGTGTGTGCACCTGTAAAGCAGTGTGTCAGCATCAGGACCCTTTTCTCCACATTCTGCCCATCTCAGCTTGCATGTGCGTGTACTTGAGACTGCGTTTTCCTGATAAGTGTGCTTCTGTAATAATGTGTCGGTGTTTGTATGTTCTCGTAGGGAGAGTGCGGGAACTTCATTCGCCTGATAGAACCATGGAACCGAACGCACCTGTACACCTGCGGGACGGGGGCTTACAACCCCGTGTGTACCTACGTCAATCGAGGACGCAAACCTCAGGTAACCGATTTTAGGAGAAGCAAAGGCATTCACACTGATCTGCTGCTAATCTGGGTGTTCACGCCCTGGTACCTGTTATACACCTGTATGTTGCCTTTCTCCCTTTTCCATGTATATTCCTACAGTTACTGCTCAGTCATGTGCTAAAAACACTCCATTTAACCTGTGCTATGGTTGAGGATTAACAAGATGAGGGCATTTCCCTCCTGCTGAGAAATGACCTTCTTGACATGAAATACTGCTGAAGAGAAATTTAAACCTCCCTTGGGGACATAGCGGCCCCTACTGGTTAGGAGGCATTGTGCACTCAGGTCAGAGTTTGAATTTCCTTTGGTTATTGGGGGACCCCATGCCATATGACTTAGATGCTCTTAAAGACCATTAATAATAAATAGGTTTCTCTTCCAACCTCAGACATGTCCACCCTCCCTTTCTTGGCTCCTGTCAGGAGACAAACATCATCGATGCTGCTGCTGTCTAAACAGCTATTTATCTTTAGTCTGACACTTTAACTGGAGAGCTTGAATTTGTATGTACAGGCCAAAAGTCAGCATGTTGTTTATAAGTCTGTGTCTTCCCCACACCTTAGTCCACTTCTTGAAAACTCTTCATTCATGTAATTCATTTATACACTTCTAGCCGGTGGCTTTCACAATGCAGTTTTCAAGTGTGGTAACCTAGGAAACATAAGTATGTTTGAGCCTGGTTAGTACCTGGATGGGAGACAGCCTGGGAAAACTGTAGTTGCTGATAAAAGTGGTGGTAGGGGGACCAGTACAGGGAGCTCACTCTGCACCTTGTGTGGGTTCTAACATCCCAGTAGAGTGACAGGGACTCTATACTATAAAAAGTGGCACCATCCTTCAGATGAGATGTAAAACCAAGGTCCTAACTCTCTATTGTCATTAAAGAAAACAAGATGTTCTTCGTAAAAGGTAGGAGTGCTCTCTGGTGTCCAGCCTAGTTTTCCCCAATGGGTTTTATCAATCATGGCCTCCCAATAATCCCTTTGTGTGAATTGGCTGTATCACTCTCTTCTCCACACCAATACCTGGTGTGTGGTGAGCTTTCTGGTGCACTGTGGCTGCCGTGGCATCGTCCAGGTGGATGCTGTACACTGGTAGTGGTGGAGGAGAGCCCCTATTCCATTACAAAGTGCTTTGGATGTCTTGTTAAGCACTATACAAGTATAATGCATTATTACAATAAACACCTGTACATGTCTGATGATCTTACTCATGAATTTGCTGTTGTCTTCCCAAGGTCCTCTGCTGTAAAACTCTGTATACCTGAACATGTAATTCTTGTGCTTCCTTTATGGCGACTGAGAACAAATCCCCTCTCCAGCATTCCACATTCTATGTCTCATCACCAGACCCACCATGGAAGTTCATTTTGTTTATCTTCCCTCAACATGGCCTTTGTTCCATTCCCATCTTGTGGTCTGCATTATTATTGGCTGGTTCTCATTAATACCCAAGGAACTTCCTCAATCTACATTGACAAGGTGTGCGATTCCACTGAGTGGACAGGACAGGCTTCCTGCAGCTGCGCTTGGCTCATGTCAGGTATAACAGGGGTAATATGAAATTATACACCTTAAATCCCTTTTTCCAGACAGGAAACCAAGTCCACCAGCAGATAAGTTTGGTTTCTGCTTACTGCCAAGAACTCTGACGATCTCGGTGCCTCCATCAATCTTGTCTCCCTCACGCACGCACACATGTGAGCACACAGTCACACACATCAGAGACTGTCAGTGTGCGTTTCATTGTCATCACTTGACCTGAGCAGAAAGCTGCGCTCATTGCACACGAGACCACAAGGCACTCATATATGCTGACATTATACTCCCAGTGCACCATAAACTGGCAGGGGCCCAGTACTATAAAGGATTTTAATGTTTCAACAACAAAGCTCTCTAACAACCTTCTTGGTTCTCCCACTGCTTGCCCAGACAGGCACAAAAGAGCTGCCCCTTTCATTTCGGCAGTCATTTCCTTCATTAGATTGTTGGAGGACCTTTCCATTCTCTTGTGTCATCGGTGTGGGGAAAGTGGTTTTTCATTTCTACACATTTATAGGTATGCCTTATTTCTGGCACGATCATGGCATCATGCAGAGTTCTTCTGGTTCTTGTGCTGTATTCCTCCATTTCTCTAAGATTGTCGTGGATCACAACTCACGTTGAGTGGCTCCTAATCCGTCGTGCAAAGACAGCCGGGGATCAAAGGTCACCGCTATCCACACGGATCGCGTGGGAGTCGCAATGCCAGCGTTCTCCCAGCTGAGGGTGTAACTCCCAGTGCGTGTCGTGTCTTCTTTTGTAGGCTGCAATGCACCTGCAGATGCCACCGCCCGGCGGGAGGGCGAGCCGCGCTGCTGACTTCAGTACTACCCCCGAGCCAATGGGAGCACAGGTGGGACGGGGCCTTCAGTCAGCCGTCCAATGGGCTCTGTGCATGCTGAATGTCAGCATAGAACTAAACATACCAATGTCATTCTTAGCTTAATCTGTTTCAGTTCTGTCACATATTATCAAACATGATGACAGAATTAAAGTTCTTAATCCCTGCAAGCAACATTACAATAATGTGGTTGATTTTATAAAATGTTGCAGATGGCTTTTAATTTATTGTTGTAGCATTTTTAAATAATTTTTTTGGCACTCTACAAAATTTTAAATAATTTATCTGACTGACAATGGGTTATGGCTGGAATACTTTTTTCTTGTTGGCTTATAAATTGTCATTTATAAGATATGAGGAAATTTCCCAAGGCTTTTTACAACCATAGTATTTAAACATAATTTTATTACTCTTTGTATCCAGAGAGTAAGTAGAATCCAGAAGTAGCCTGTTTGTGATGTTACTTGGTGCCCAGAGCCCAGTGCACGGACCTGACAGTCCTTGAGCCCTGCCCAATGGGCCAGGTGTTTAGGTGCTAGCTGAAACCAGGCCAGGACCCCCACGGGGTGTCTTTTAGTGGGGGTGCATGCCTTACCGGGGGGGGGGGGGTCCCAACCGTTATCTGTACCTGTGCATTTTGTGCTGACAAGACCCACCCTCAGATGGCAATGAACCCTTCCTGTAATAAAAATGTGCGAAGCACACACCTGTATCTGCTCTCGTTTAACCACAGTTACTTTTGGTTATTTTTAAATTAATTCACTCATAGCCATTTCTGCACAGTTTTCAGTTAATGCATGTTATGGTAGTGCAATCTGATGCTCATCTCCATTGCATGAATGTTTGCATGAAAACTGCACCAGTAGTGAATTTGCCTGTAAAATGAATTCTGGGTACTCCTTTTGTCTTGAGTTCAACTGAGAACTTCAACTGTGTTAGTAGCTACAGTTCAAGGTTAACTGGAGTGAACATCATAGATGATCCGCTGCCCACCTGAGCTGTTGAAGTAAGAGTGCCCACCTATTTAAAGATCAATGTACCTGAGTAGGACTAAACTAAAATACCATCCAAGGACTACAACATGAGTGCTGACTGTCCTACTTGTGTTGGCCCTTTTTTAAGCATATTATGGGATAGCGTGTGCTGAAGAAAGTGTCTCGCACCTTGTTCTTAAGGCACAAGATACTGAATACTCAATATATCTCCATGTGCTGGTTGATCTCTAATCATGTCAACCCTTTTCCTCACCACTTGCACAGGGTTGATCAATTCCCAACTCAGTGGATAAAACCAACTTAGCACTTTAGTGAACCAAGAACTATAGAGAACCGACTGGTTAATTCCATTGTTGGCATGTTAAGCGCACTCACCATGTTAGTAATTTGACTAGGCTTGTATCAGTTTCTGATAGCTTTCAAGAAGAGGTCACATGTTTGTTGGCACTCATGTTGTTTGAATTTGATTGATGAGAAACTTGACTTAAGCCTTGTGTGGGAAAGAAGCCCTCTGGCAAACATCACACACTGGCTCACAAATGTTGATGGCTCTACAGGAAGACCCTTCATTCTTTTACTCAAAGCATTCCTGCTCTTGGCCAGTTGGAAGATATGGGAGTTCGGCCTCTCTAACCCATCCCAGTTCACCTCAGTTGGAAAGGTGTCCAAGCACCTGCCAGTCTCCACAGTTTGCAGACACCTAGGGCTGTGTCCAGATTGGCAGTGTACGACAAACACAGGACAGCTCCTCTGCATGCACAGCACCCGAGCCAAAGGAATTTTAAATGCATGGGTGATTCAGCATGATCTTATTTGGAACTCAGTCCTAACAGCAGAGCATTGTGGGTATTTTAACAGCTTGGATACTGTCTGCCTTCTGGTGTCTACAATGAGGCCTGGAGATCCGCTTCCTAATGCAGTTTTGCAGAGGAGAATCAATATGAATACAGCTTAATGTGGATAATGGAATTATTAATGAGAGGTTCCTATGTGTGCTTTTCCTTTCCAGGAATATATATTCCACCTGGAGCCTGGCAAAGTGGATTCTGGGAAAGGGAAGTGTTCGTACGACCCCAAACTTAACAGTGTCTCCGCTTTGATCAGTAAGTATCGTCTGTCTGGTCACGCCATCCATTAGGAGCTGAGGAGTGTGTCAGTCAAGTTTATCCCAGGCCCGTGGGAGCACTTAAAGCAGCCAGATGGCATGGTCTGGACCCCTGCAGTCTCCTGTTTCTTAGGAGCCTAGTGTTCTCCACTGGAGATCTCCTGCAGGAGCATGCCATTATAGCGCACTTCTAAATTGCTTTGTTAGAATGTGATAAAGGGAGGCCACTCATCTAATTATGCATCTTTTCCCATAACAGAAATAACTGCAAGGCTTTTGTCACTTTGTTCTCATGGAGTCATCTGCCAACATTTTTGTGTAGACGGAGCAAATGTAGGCAATGATCATACTTGGTCACATTCCATGTGTAAAATAAATAAATTGTGTTCTGGGCTCTTCAGTGGAAAATACCACAAAAAGGGGTAGCTAACCATGCATTATCAATGAATAGTAATAGCAAAATTGTCTTAAATACAGAATCAAATCACAGTATACAACACTGATTGTATAAACATTCTTGCTTGTGCATACTTCATTAATGGGATGTGGTTAACATAGTTGGAAAGGTAAAAAAGAGGCTTCTCCCTCATGGGCTGGAGCATTCAGCTTATCAGGGCAGAACTCAGACAGCATTTTTACTACCTTTTTAAGCCATATACCAGTCCTCTTTGACCCCCCACAAGCATGACCTGTCCATCATCTTGTTCAGCCCCGCCTCCAGCTGCCAACCTCATGCTGAGCCACCTGCTCCAACGTCATGCACTGGCAGCTGCTGGCAGACTTCTCCCCCCACCCCTTTAACCCGCCTCCCCAATGATTAACAAGGCGTTCCCCGCCC
>JABJVR010004542.1:0-14595 GCA_025773905.1 Chitala chitala
AAGTCGTCTTCACCACATCTAGATGCCTAAATGCATTGAGTTGCTGCCATGTGATTGGCTGATTAGCAATTTGTGTTTCCAAGCAATTGAACGGGTGTACCTAATAAAGTGGCCGGTGAGTGTATATGCTCCAGGGATTCCAGGAAGTTTTTTTTTTTTTTTTCCTCAATTTCCTTGTTTAGGGATAGAATTTGGTTACAATAAATTGTGTATAGTTAATGCAGTTGGGTCCATCTCCTTTTTTAGCACACTAAGAATAACCAGTGAATTTATAGTAAACATTTTGTGTGTATGTCTTTGGACTGGGGGAGGAGGTGTTTAACTCCCCATTAGGTGAAGTGTAGCAAGACTTGGGTCCCTGACCCTGGTGGCCTGTGATGATAATTCTGCCTGTTGAACCACCAAACTACCATGGGAATAACAGTCGTTCTCCACCCCATGGTACCAGCTCAACTCAACTCTATCTGACTTTTCTGGTTTTCCATCGGGCAAAGATGTGTATAGTACCTGGTACTTGTTCAGGTATCACCTTGGTGGAGGTGCCAGATGAGCTGAAGTTAAACCAAAACGTGAGGAGGTGCAAACGTTACTTTGTTTGGTTGCTGATGAAAGAGTTCAGAGACCAGCTATGCTGACAGAGGGCCTAACTGAGGTGGAACAATGGTATGAAAAGCGAGTAGTACTGAGTTGAGTTGGGCCATTTTTACGCAATGAAAAAGGGCCATAACTGTAACTAGCCTGTAGAGTGATACCAACAGAAAACACTTTCCCATACTGTAAGAAGACGCTTCGTTGCAGTTTACTGTGTATATGCATGACAATGAGGAAAAACTGAACAGCATTTGCATATGTAAAAGCATGTATACAAACTCAGAGGTTTACATTAAAGCCAGTAGTAATAAACCACAAAAGAAAATCCACTAAACAATGTCTAATGTGCATACATTAGCTGTGAAAACAAAGTCAAACCTGACTTTATAGTCAAAGATGAAGGACCAGAAGAAGTGATGAGAAGGAAGTCAGCTCAAAGCCTGACCACACCTGTCCCTCCTTGGGTGGGACTGAAAAACACTGGTCGTTCTTCCGGTCTGCGTTTGCTTCCTTTGTGCTCTATAATGAGAATGAAGCACACAAAGCTCTTCATTGCTGCATTTTTGTCATGTGAAACTGTCTGAGAGTGGATGAGGTGTACAGGCAGAGGCCCTTTGCAGTGAGAAAAGATGCCACTTTGACCACATTTCCTACCCATTGACTAATGCTGTGTAAGAACCACAAAGCAAGACTATATGTGAGAGAATGGTTCTTTTGTAGCTTTCAGCCAGAGCAGTGCCCACTGGAACAAGAAGCAACATTCTCTCTGCATGCAGCTAGACTGAAGTAATCTCAAAAGAAGCAATAAAGATTGCAACAAAAAAAGGAAAATTACATGCAAGTTAATGGAGCTGGTACTCGATAAATGAAAGCTACAACAGTAATATCAATGACAATAGACAAATTGAGCATTTATCTAAAGATGTACTTCCCTGTCAGTGGGAGCAGCTACTGTGCTTTACCTTCTGAACTGCAACACTGTTACAACACAAAAATGCAATGTCATGCAGTAATTTATATACATGGCTTATTCAAACACTTTCACCTTGCGTATTTTATTGCCAACTGAACGATTCATAAGGACAATTAGGTGGATGCTGTTGACCTTGTGTTCCCAGCGATAAACTATGTTTCAAAAAGAATGTTATATTGGAGACAAAATGAGGAAGTGCACAAATTACTAAGCATTTCAGTGTGAGAACAGACATTGCCTGCGAATTATGGCTGCAGTTGCAAACATGAGGTGGAGAATAATTTGAGTAGGAAAATTTAAACATGTCACTCCACATGTGACACAAAGCTGTGACTAAGAAATTCCAAGGATCATTTTGTATTTGTAGTTATTCTGTACTCCACCTGCAAAAGCCAAAGCATATACAGAAAAGAGTGTTGCTGTGTCCGAAACCACTTCCTGCTCACTATATAGTGCACTATTTCTAATACCCTATATAGTGACTAGGGATTGAGTGAGTAGGGAGTGGTTTCAGACACAGCCTGTGTCATCCCTCTTTGCTGCTGACCTGCAATATTTAATTGCTCTGGGTACAAAGTACTTTAATTTTGGACAGGAACCTACATGTTCCATAATAAATAACTCTCTTCTCATAAGTAAATAAATGCTATTAAGAATACTATCGGGATTTCAAGGATATTAATTTGAACAACACAGAATAACAAGTAAAAACCGATATTTAATAAATGTATGTTAATACTGAGATTTTAGATTAATGTGGTTTTACATTATATAAATGTTATGTGTAGTTCATAAAGCGCATTTAATTTGTAATTAATCACAGAGGACAGAGGTAATTTACAGCTGTTACTGTCAGGCTTTATGCTAAGTGACCTAGTGTTAATTTTGTGTTAGCTTTTCTTTTGGTTTCACTTTTCAAAATTCTTTCCCTGATTAATTTATTAATTTTCAAAAACATCTTACATAAAGCAGGGTTATTTGGGGCACAAAGCATAGTAAGCAAAGGTTGTTGGTTTTAAATATGTTGGCTCTTTTCCCAGTGTTTGGGTAAGATGTGCTAGTTTATGATTAATCTGTCGTTTATATTGTGTTTTTTTCTCTATTATCAACAGCAGAGGATTTTTATGCCAGACCGCATGTGGCCTCTACATTATATATAGGGAATATTCTTTCCAATATTGCTCTTTTGGGATGTGCAGATTACAAGCATAAGGTCCTCCCTGTATTTTTGAGAGGTGGCTGTCCTTCTTACATGAGTGGTGAAATATTCACGTTCTCTGGATCCATGTTACGTGCCTCCCCAATGATGTTTACAAGATGATGTTCATCCAAGCACCAGTAATCAGCTCTTGCAAACAGGTTTCAAGTTTGTATACATAAAAAGGATTAGGGGGATGCTGGTATATACAAAGAACTGTTACCAGTAGCTCAGTGTAGTTCACAGCAGGTGCTGAGATTGTGTAAATACATTAATACCCCTCTACATACTTACTCATTGCCCTCTTGAGTTAATAGCTGGAAAACAGACAATGACAGTAGAAAAATCACTGCCAAAAGAATTCTGACTTTTAAGTCAGAATTAAGTAAATGTAAGATAAGTACCTTTACCAAAGGTATAACACTCAAGGTTCTGCTGAGAAATGGGGCACAAATAAAGTTCGCTGCAGAAAACTTGTACTACTCAGAGCTAAAAGCTGTGTAAAGGTCATTCAACATTTATGTCACAAGTGAAACGAAACAGGCAATGCAAATTAAGATTCTCAAAATAAACGTGTTCCTAAAACAGAAAAATAAACTTCACAAACTATATATATATGAGCGTAATATCACAAAAACATTTTGAAAAAACATTGCTGAAAATTTGGTGCAAAGGAAAGGAAAGGGGAATTGTGGCCAAGTATATTTTTGTATATACGAGGAATTTGTCCTCTGCATTTAACCCATCCCCCTGGGGGGGAGCACTTTAGCATCCACCCCATGTTGTCTAGGTGTCACACTCTCTGTTTCCCAGAGCAGGGTAAGTGGTTAAGGGATGCTGTGACTCACAGGTAGAGAACTTTGTCAAAATGTAAAGTATTGTAACATCAAGTAAAGTTTTGCCCAGAACACTTTCCAGTGTATCCTGTTTCTACAATATGAATGTATTTTGTGATCTAAGAGTTACTATGAGCGCTGAACACCTGAATTATGCCCTGCAAGCATTTTACTTTTGTGTCTCCTTGAACGGGATATTGCTGTAGTGGGAACACCTTTCCAGAGTACTCCAAAATCAACAATCAGAATCATCCAAACTCACTGGTGTAAAACTGCATAACAGCCTTAACTCTCTGCTTCTTGGATGCATAATTCTGTTAACCAATTTAAACAAATCCTAGCTATGCAAAAACAGATAAATTGTCAACCCAGTTGTGTCATCTTTACTGACACCTGGAATATTTAAGACCACTCAGCTTGCCTGGGTAACAGAAGTGTTCGACATGGCACCGCACGTGGTACAAGTGTGCACTGGCCACCTTGTGGCAGGAGCCTGTGCTGGTGGCGTTTCATAACCATGGTGAGCTTTGTCTGAACTATTTGTTTTCTTCTTCACCTCGTACATTTCACTATACAGACAAAACGCATCGTGCCATCCGTTTAATGCTTGCAAATCATTCAATGTTTGGGTCCATTCCTTCGAAATGTGCAAGAAGTTTTGAACACAGAAGAAAGTGCGCTGTAGCAAGTCTGATCTTACACTGAGCTTTGCGCGCGGAATTGTTCGTGCTGCTGGGAGCTGGACGAAACTGTTGTATGCTCGTACTCCCAGCTGGGCAACGCTCACCGGACATACTGGTCTCAGTTGTGGTTGTAAAGTCGATCAGTCTTAAGTCGCATAGGTCATGAGTCGACGACAACCTGTATTAACAGATTACATACCAGAACTGAAATAGCTTCATGAGAATATTTCAACTCCTTAAGCATCACAAAAATTAGATTTCATACACCGTTCTTTAAAGATTCTGAAATGAAAACTGATGCCTAAATGTAACCTAAATGTAAAAATTCCCTCTGCCCTTTATCTTGCTGTCACTGGCTGTTGCTTCAGCTGTCCTGCCACATACAGTGCCTATAATTCCTTTCTCAAGTGCAGTTGGAGGATTATAAAAGACACACCTAAGGACCAGCTGTTCATGTTCTTCGGGTAACCGCTCCCTATACCTGCCACATGCAATTTACATGAGAGAGCACAAAGGGAAAAGATAAGGGATAAAATATAATACAATTGTGGGAGTGACAAATCTATTTTGTAGAATCACATCCTAAATGAATGTACTGATAGGTATGTATACATGTTGTCTATAGTGAAACTGTATGCCATTTTTGGGCTCAGAACAAAAACACCACACTGCAGTATCAGACAAATGTTTGAGTTTTTTGTGGGTTTCTATAGTTTAATCCAAATGTAGTTGTCTATAAACACATTATTGAAGTTCATTTCAATGTTTTTACAAAAAAAAAGAGAAAAAATCATGCTAAAACTGTCCAGTGGGTAGTGTTAGCACTTAATTTGATACAACAAATCTTTCACACCTAAATAGGAGAACATCTCATGGAGATATGGCTTCAGGTGGTCTAACTTATTTAAAGCAGGAGGTGTGGGAGAAGTTGTGCTAGCAGATGTAGTAGGTGTTGGGGCAGTATCACTGCTGCTAGAGGAGGATGCTGCTGCTTCCATGGTGGCTTCTTTCTGCTGCTCTGTTGACCTGCCTGAGCTTGTTACGCTGAACTCACAGACTGTTTTGTTGGTTTATTTTTCTGGTAGTAAGTAATGAAAATTAATAGTATGCATTTTATTAAATACAAGTAGTGGGGTAAAAGTATAGTAGTCAGGAGCACTTATAGTAGTCTTTTTAGTCTCCCAGCTGATGGACTTTGGTCTTCAGGTCAGAGTGCTTGCCTGACAACTGTGAGGACCCAGGTTTAAACATGGTGGGCGTGCCCCCGTTACACCGCATGCCTTTGAACCGTGGGAGGAAAACTGTGGAAGAACAAATGAACGCCCCATTCCAGCCGAGCGTCAGTTTCGACTTAGTGAAAAGGAGGCAAGTACGCTACCCACTGAGCCACCATGTATAAGCAGACATAATTATTTGCTCTGACGTGTTCCCATTACAATGTAGGGAAAATTCCTGTGAGTACGATCATGTGAACACAGGAAATACTCAATGATAGTAATCGCCATTCTTTCCGTACAGGTTTCTACGTGCCTGTTTTAGGCTACATTTTACGTTCCCCATAATGGAATATCAGCCCTGGTCCTCTATAGATATAGTGTTTTACTCGAAAGCATCACTGTTACATTCATGAAAAATACAGCAAATTTAACTTTACAAAGTTAAAGAGTCATCTAACACTTAATCTAACAATTATGATTTCATCTATATGAAAATGACAAGGCTGCCCTTTCCATAAATAACTAATTTACTTAGATATTTAAAACCAAGTAATCCTGATACGTCATCTGTTAACAATCTGATTCCCTTTACCATTAAATGTAAATTTATATGCGTGTATAGTAATATTGTTAAATATACCCTTGCACCTGTTTTTATTGCTCATTACAGTCAGTTCATAATAAAGGGAGATGTTAGCAAGAAATGTGGGTTTTCACTTCAGCATCAAGTGTGTGTGTGTGTGTGTGTGTAAAAATGGTAGACAATACGGGAAATCAACGTGTTCAACATTTGACTGACGAAATGGGAGTTGGCCAAGAGGAGGAAGAGAGTAAAGGGAAGGGACTAGGCGCAGACCCGCTCGTTTCTCAAGTGGGATACCTGGCTGCGCCGAGCACATGGGCTTAACACCTCATTGCAACACGGAAGCTTTGGACACCGCTGGGTTCCTGTCGCTCATTACACGCATTTTGTCGTAACATTTTACATTTTCGTTATGACTTTGAAATGAGAAGCTGTGGATCGAGAAGGGCGTCTGCTCAAGATTAGTGTAAGTTGTTACATGTTTGTTTCCAGTAATATTCAAGTTTATGCGTACGGGAATAGTATTTAAAATGCGGACTAAAGCGAGTATATTTTATGTAGTTAAACTGGCAAAACCGTGCAGATACAAACGTAGTGTGACTGATGGTTAGGGTACCTTAGGTCATATTCACACGAATCTAATATAAATTTTTGCTATCTGATAAATCGTCTACATTTGTGATCTTAAAACGTCACTCATTCAGTTTATGACACCGTAACTACATTCAATGGTTACTTTTATCATAAAGTAAGCGCCATAAGGTATTGGATATAATTATTTTATATATGACCACGTCTGTCACTTTCTGAAAAACAACGAAACACTGAAACAGTTTGACTTAAAGTAAGTCTGTGAATCTGATAGGTTACTCATATAATGTGAGTTTATATTAGGAATAAAAATAAATACATTAAGGTGTGGTAATATTGATTTATTTGGTATTTATAATCTGTCATTACACTAGAACAGAGTTGACTTGTTCAGGGCTAAGAATAAATATTTGAGTTGTTCCCTGTCATTATCACAGCCTACATTCTTTAATTTTAAAATAATACACAATGCATAATTTTCAATTTATGCTAGTACAGATATTTTAATCAAAAGATAAAATATAAACTATTGTACCGATAACACGTATGACGAATGGCATGTGGTCTGGTGACATATAATTGTCACATGTCCACTAACGCACGATTAGGATGTGCAGGATTACCACGGTATGTGACATTAAAGATGGGTGCGTCTCTTCCGATCTTGTGCACCCCTGTAAACTAGCTGCTGGCTTGTAACTCGTGGTTGATTGAACCCCAAGAGTGGCAGAGACACTGTTGTTCCTGTAGAAACTCGTTTCTGCATCTCTAATTAATCGCAGAGGGCACTGTTAATTTATCACCGGTACGGACGGGTTCTGTACCAAGTGATGCAGCTGTAAATTTATGGTTGCCTTGTTTACTTCCCATGTATCTGTAGATATTTTTGTCCACCTTTTGCCCTGTTGTTTCCGCAGTGTGCGTCCACAGTTTTCTTGTTTTATTATATAATGCGTGCCTTTAGATCAGTCTTTATATCTGATAACAATGTGTTTGTCATTGCGTTATGCTACTTGTGGTGTTTGCTTCCTCCTGTTTCCTTTTAGCCACAACGCAAAAAAAAAAAACAGAAGCTAAAGTAAAACTTTTTAATTTGCTCTGCTTTGCTCTTCTGGAGACATCGGCTAATATAAAAGTATATATATATAATTTATAGTATAAAATATATAAACAGCAATTATTATGGCGTCATTTAACTGGAACTTTTTCGTATGACTCCCAGTTTCATTTCACCTCCTTTTTTAAAATTAAAAGTAGTTGGCAATTTTTCTAATTCAGCGCAGCGAGTTTAATAGAACCAGATAAACGTCAACCCACGTGTCAATGGTTAGGAGAGCAAAAGCATTTCGAAAGAAGATTCCCATTGCAGATTAAGGATTAAGGTGTGATAACAGGGAGGGAAATGTGGTGACAGATATATTTTGAATAATTTTAAAATAAGAACTAATGTAAAACTTTGCAAAACCATTTATTTTCCAAGATACCTACATGCTCTTTACAAAACGGCAATTGCTTCACTTTCAACTGAAAAGTTGTTTTCGGTTCAAATAAAACCAATCTTGCTTATGTCTGCATTTTTTTGGCCTTTCATCCGAATGTATGACTATGGCATATAGGGAAAAGCAGAACTGTCTAGTCTTACTGATTTACCATGCATGTTAAAGATGTTCACTTTTTAAATTTACATTATTAAGCCCTGCTGCCTTCAAAGAAATGCAACTGGCCAACTACCTAACTACACAAGTTATGCATTAAAGCAAGTTAAAATTTAATTTTTATTTCTCATTGTCAGCTGAAACTGCGTGACAAAGCCTGAGCGAAAGAAGCACTGCCTTTGGCTGGTGTTCGTCTTCCAGTCTGCTGTGTCACTTGAAGCAACAAGGGGGAGGTCTGTGTGAAACCTGACAACGCTTGGCCCCTCCCAGTCTGGACTGAAACGCATCAGACAATCTTTCAGTCTGTGTCTGCTTCATTTCTGCCAAAATGAAAATGAAGCACACGAAGATCTTCATTGCGATCATATTTAGCAGCAGTCTATTCCTCATGTTTCTATATAACTCTATTAGAGTTGAAGAGGTCCGTACCCAGAAGTTGTTCGTGGTGGGAACAGATACTACTTCCACTTCCAAAAAAGAGGTCACACCATCGCCAACCCTGCTGAATGCTCCTGTCTTAGAACAGAACGACACTGATAACATGACAATCTCGGAAAACTTCCGAAAGATCATTCAACAGAGTAGCGCCTACTGGAACAGGAAGCAACATTCTCTCTTCAGGCAACTAGACTCAAATAATCCCAAAGACAAAAAACTCAACTGGTCTCAATGCAATGCACTCACCATGGAATCATTGTACACAAACATTCAGGATTTTCACTCCTACCCAGTGCTGTACCAGGACTTTCTGCGTGGCATGGAGTGCCGTGATCCTCCTCTTCTGATAGACCAGCCCCAAAAATGTTCCTCGAAGAACAGGAACAGAGACATATTCCTTCTCTTTGCCATAAAGTCCATCCCCACAAATTTTGAGCGCCGGCAGGCCGTGCGCGAAACATGGGGGCGGGAGAAGGTGTATGAGGGGGGGCTTAGAGTTTGCACTGTGTTCCTGCTTGGAACTTCTGCAGTAGATGACCCCAACATGAACAAACTGTTGTCTTTTGAAGCGCAGCACTATAAGGACATACTGCAGTGGGACTTCCGGGACTCCTTCTATAACCTGACGTTGAAAGAGAACGTCTTCTTGCAGTGGGCCCTGACTCGATGCACACGTGTCACTTTTGTGTTCAAAGGGGATGATGACGTGTTTGTCAACACACAAGGCATGCTCAACTACCTTAGCTCCCTAGAGCCACAAAAAGCCCAGACTCTTTATACAGGCCATGTGGTTTCCAACGCCTCCCCCTTTCGCGACAGCAAAAGCAAATACTATGTGCCAGCCACCTTTTATGAGGGTGCATATCCCCCCTACACCGGAGGCGGTGGCTTCCTGGTTTCTGGATCCCTGATACGTGGCCTCTATGAGGTCTCAAAATATATAGCCTTTTTTCCAATTGATGATGTGTACACTGGGATGTGCTTCAATGCACTGGGAATTACGCCTGAGGCCCACAAAGCTTTCCAGACATTTGACATACGTGAGGAGGACCGGGAGAACGCATGCGTGCATAAGGACCTGCTACTCGTGCACCAGCGCAGCCCGCAGCAGGTGTTGCGACTGTGGAGACACATGCACAGCCCCTTTCTCACCTGCTGAGTGCCACATTGAGCCGCAAAAACGACACAGAATGGAGAAAAAAGTCTGCTTCCAAAAGCAGTTTGTTACTGCTGTGTCAGATGTTCTTGTGTATTTCAGTGGCATGTGACACATTCTCAGAGTCAAATATTGTCATATATGAACACTTCAATAAGGTTCTTTGCCACCACATGGTGACCTCATATAAGCTGTCAATGTGGAATATACGTACCTTAAAGCAAACTCAGGATGTGAAAGGACACAATGCACACTGTGGGTGCGTGCATTTACACCCACATCTGAACCTTTATTTAAGATTTTAGTCTATACAAACGTCTGGTGGCTTAGAATTGCAAAAATGCAGTCAGGAAAAGAGTACAGTCAACAGTCAATGTAAAGGCAGGAAGTGTTTAATGGCTCTTTGTACAGTGTACCAATAACCTGTTTGCCTTGTTTCTGTACCACTCTACCAGAATTAAGGAGAGAATTTACTTAGCGAATGCTGCCATTCAGGAACATGTATGTATGTAGACTATAAATCGTACTTTTATAGATTATGATTTTTCTCAGTATAAGTACTTTTATGACATGTACTGCAGCAAAGCCTCTACAAGGATATGTACCATACACACATACACATTGCTGAAAAATCTCTACTGTACTTATGTTATATTCTCAGTCCCCTACTGCATTATTTAATACATGAGGATTTAAATGGTTCTGTCATTGTGCTGTATTGTATGCGATATTAAAGATCAATATTGTGCTCATTATTGTTTAAAAAGAAATATGTATGTACATAGTACTGTTAGGAGGCAGAAACTGGGACACGAAAGTATGGTGAGAGGTCATTAAGTGCATGTCAACGGTGTAGATTTGGGTAAGGATGGTAGTGACACGTCCATACCAATATTGTTGGAGTATGCTGTTGGTGCATATAGAATATAAAACAAGACGTATGTATGTGTGTGTGTGTGTGAGAGAGAGAGTGCCACTGTACTGGAGACTAATTCTTTGTTATTAAAGCTGACAATAAAGTTTATTTGAATATATATGTATATATATAACATAATCAACCATATGTATATATATTTAAACAAATTAGTTTTAAACTTGATACTGTTAACTATAAATGTAAACAAAACTCTGACTTTCAATTTAATACTCTCACCATGGTTACACCACCTGTGACCCTCTATAAGACTCAGACGTTAAGTTGGGATAATAATATTCTCAGGCTAATGTAGCACTGTCAGTTGCCGTGGCTACATTATAAATCACTTTTACTAAAACAGGGTATTTGTACTCATAATCTTGGCACACCTGGGCTAGGATAGGAGCTGGCAGGATGTGGTTGGCAACCATTTTTATTTTTACGGTATTATATTACACTGCACTATAATTATTATTGAGCAGACAAACTGGGTTACAATACCTGCACTGTTTTTTCAGTATTATTTACTATGTGAAACCACATATGATTAAACCTGAGGAAATAACAAACAGAACCCTTTTATTCATCTTCAGGTAATCAAAGACAAGGTGATCCAATGACCTGCATGGGGGGAGAATTGTTAAGCTTTATTTACCTAATTTATTAATGAATTAGTTTCTTGAAATGAATTTCAATTATTAAAATACATTGGCTAACCTGGTCATTGTATAATTTTTTTGCAAGCAATTTCAGGCATGGGTGTGTGTATGTATATATAGGTATGATTTAACATTTGGTACATATAAACAATATAATTATGTATGACTTAAAATGTGGAATACTGATAGGAAGACAAAAAAAGATCCAAAGAGGAATTATGGGATGCAGCTGTAGCTGCTCTCATATCATTATAGGTCTACAAGGCTGAGAGTTAAATGTTCAGTGCTGTCTCATTCAAACTTACAGTTTTCAATAATGCTCACCAAAATAAGGCAAAACACATCAGTGTTTGATGATGTTGCCTAAAACAACACAACAAGCTGAAATAGTCAAATAGTAATGATAAACAGTGCAGTTATTACTTTTTTGGTCTATGATTCTAATGGTAATGATTTTTTTTAACCGAGTTATGATCATAGTCATCCTTTGCTTCAGAAGATATTACGTGTAAATCCAAGTAGACACAGTATGGGATGCCAGCCAATCACAGCTTCGCACATTCACACGTAGCTACCAGTCTGTCTATTGCTCCTCTGAGGGGGAAGGTGAGGTGTATATGCTGGAAAGACGCAAACAAAAGTGCAGGAACAGAATGCAGACACACATCCTCCCCACCCCTCCCCCGCCCGCCCCTTACCCCCAGAGAGAAAGGTCTTTAATCCCTCTCCCCCATCGCTATCAAGCAACAATGCTACCTGCAATGTGTGACAAGTTTAAACACGTCTTCAGTACTGTACTATTATTATTGTTTTTTTTTTTTTTTTTTTACAAAAGGTTTCTCTGGAAGTTGAGTCTTGGAAATCCAAGACCACTGTATTTCTTTTTAAGTTTGAAATATTTCACTATTCATCCAACTTCTTGATGAAAGCTGATAGGGTGACAGTTACAGGCAGTTTCCTATAAGATCGTAAGATGGACAATAGAAAGCGAGTTGAAGGGGAGAGTCGTTAGGATCTAACAACTCAGTTTCTAGGAACCCTTTAATCCTCACAGAGGATCGTTAGGTGTGGCCTCACTGGTGGATGCATGAAGTGGTCTTGAAGATTAAATTCATAAACATCTCCCTTCTTTACTGCAGTAGAGCTGTGAACCTTTTTAACTGTATAAATCTATGAAAATGTATTAATAAGCCTGAAAGGAATGAATTGCTCCCCACTGTTACATATGTTTGTAATATTTAATATTATTAATTTTCCTTTTAATAAAAAAACTTAAATGTCAGTCTGAACGGTGATGTTTTTGCATGTATCTAACATTCTCCTTACACTGTTCTAGCACCTGGCCATGCTACCAGCTGTCATTCAGGTCAATGTTAGGTTATGGTTGCTAATGGTAATTTTCTTCACTATAGTTTCACGTATGCCTTGACACTGACATACAGTACTTCAGCATCTTCTCACATAGTCATCATGAAAAATAAAACATGCTCACACACAACTGACCCTGAGCAGCAACATACGTAAACTGCAACTCAACTGTACTTGGCTTCGTTGGATGTAACTCAGTCAACCTTGTATCATACTTTATTCAAAAAGCATAAAGTATTCAACTATTTTGTGTTGGCGAAATACAGAGTGCACAATATTTCACAGTTTCAGATTAACTACAATTCGGAAAATAAATAACCGCTTTTAAAAAAAATTACCAAACTAAACCTAATTTACCTACCACTTATGGCGATGGACACCAATAACATCCTGCAGGTATCGAGTTTTAATTTCACCTAGATGGGTGTGGATGTCCCTTTAAGGTTTCCATGACTACACAGCATGTAAACCCATCTGGTGTACATACTGTGTTTATAAGATATGGGAAAACAACATGGAAAAAAAAAGCCTCATGCTGACCCTGTGGGATTTGAGCTCACGCTGTTCACAGGAGGACGGTACAGTGCATTCAAAGCAGAAAAGTGTTGTTTTTTCATTGGGACAAATGAGCATACACAGAAAAAAATAATAATGGCAGCATGACGGCTCTTCCTCCTGTAACTTCATTCAACCCTACTTTCTGAGCGTCAGAGGATACTCCCTCTTCCCATGAGAGGCTCTCATAGCTACTTGTCATAAAGGTCAAGGGTATAATGGTCTTTATACTGCTGAACATGCCTCCACAGGGCCTCCTTTAGCCCAGCCTCGGCGTCAGGCGCTTCTCCACCCTCTTGAAGGCCTCCATCACCAGCCTGTGTGACTGCTTCCTCCAGCGCCGCTCCTCCTCTTTGCCCCACCGGCCACGTGCTATCATGTAGTGGTGCAGGCGTGAGATGGGGTGGTTCTGCTCATGCCAGTAGTTCACCTCGTCCACGGAGCGATAGGCTGAGCTGTCGTCATTGGTGCTGTGGTGACCGATCCTGTGGGGGGGGGGTTCCAACATGCTCTCTGCCCTCTAGCTCTAATGTAAGGAAGATGCGCGAACCTGTGCATTACCTGTAGGTCATAGCTTCAATGAGGAAGGGCTGGGTCTCAGCCACGGCTCGACATCGAGCCTCTTTGGTCACATTGTACACGGTGAAAATGTCGTTGCCGTTAACGCGGATGGACATTATGCCATAGCCTGGTCCCTTCGCCACTGCAGGGTAACAGGGGTGAAACGGCGGACCTCTTAAAACCCATACTAGAAGAAACAAACTCCTCATGGCAAGTGGGGAACCAGCAGTGGAGGGATCTGCGGAGAGGGCAACTCACCAATGCCGTCGCCACAGTACTGCTTATGCGTGGGGGGTGGAGATAGTGTAGCTGTTGTTGCGGCAAAAAAACATGACTGGGAACTCCAGGGTGACTGAGAAGTTGAAGTCTGCATGGGCGTCCCCTTCGCTGGAAGCTCCCTCGTCAAAATAACAGATTACAACATGGCTGGTGTAACACCCCTGCTTGTAATGACCCTTGTGTACCCTAGATGTCACCCTTTCTCCTACCCCTTTGTGCTGAGTAATTGTTTCCTCGTTGTCTCTGTGTTAGTACTTTATGTCTCGTTATCATTTGCCAGCCTCGTCTTGTTTTACCCTGCCTGTGTGCCTGTATTTACCTCCCTGCTTTTGTTAG
>JABJVR010004543.1:0-14594 GCA_025773905.1 Chitala chitala
TATAGGGTACTTTGACTGAAATTGGGAAGCAACAAATAATGTATATAAAAATCTTGCCATTCAGAAAGTTTTCATACCCATTAAAATTCTCTCACTATCTACAGTAAGGTTGTGTACACATTCATCTTTTTCACCAGACTTTCTCTCTTTTCTCCATCTCTGTCTCTACCAACTTGGAGCCGTGGCTGTACTTTCCACTGCCTTTACGCAGAAAGCATTCTGTCTCACAGCATCTGCATGGGCACAGGGGTTGGGAAAACTGATTACGTTACAAGCACTGCAGACAACAGATTTCAGTTAAAGGAAAAACACGTTTATCGAACCCGCAGACAATCATCACCGTTGAAAAAAATAGCTTGACGATTATCATGCTGTCACCCAGCACTACAAAGACACTTGTAAATCTATGTAAAAACGTTTATGAAGATGGTAAACAGAAGCAAGTTGGTCTTCAGAAAGCGTGCCTAAAATGAGCTACTGTTACTTTTAGCCAAACGATGTGAAAATTGTAATTATTCAACTGTATTCATCAACTACACTTAAATGGCCTGTCGCATTTTACTGTGTAACAGCTCTGCTTTGTGACTAATTTACACACAGTACAGGTGTTATATAACACAGTATTGCTTGACTCGTGAAGCGAACATGACCGAACAGATATACACTAACCTACACTGAGGTGGCACGCCCTTTCTACAGTCTGGCTCTGTAAAGGTTGCATTTTTATTATGTGGCAATTTAGTTTCAGAAATTATAGAGCATTTAGCACTTCATTGCTAAAGAAGTAATATTATTGGACACCAACTTTTGCATAAATTGTAATTTATGGATAATTTAATTGATGGCTTTATTTTTAATTTATACAAGCAAAATGCTATAGTATGAAGAATACAACGATCCCAATATAAACGTAGTATATAGTAAACACAAGTGTTTATGATATCCCAGTCACTATAGCTGGTATTGCTAATTAGCAGCGTCTTCAAGGGGTGCTTTCTTTTTATTTTCTCGCATTTCAATCTCTGACAAACACCGTGAAAACTACAAAACAAACACAACATGCACTTAATTACAATACTTAAAGAAAGACATAGTCACTCACCTGCAGAGTGTTCGTTGGTCTTCTGAGTTCCAATGCTTGAAAATTAAAGATAATACATGAACAGACCATTAAACTCCTTCCCTCATGGCGGAGTGATACCCAAGTGGTTTAAGACGTAATCCTCTGGTTCGGAGCGCCGTGGGCCAATGATCCAGATTCGAAGCCCGCCAGCTCCCTTGGTCCATTACAATACTTTGCAAACAGCACATACGTCTTTTCAAAAAAAAGGAAATTAAATGCAAATATGTTCCTTTTCAATTAATCGGTAAAAGGGCAAATCAGGGACCTATTGTGCAGAGATGGTTTGACTTCAAAATGTCAGACAAGCAGCAAAACAAAGTCGTGTAAACTATGCCTGAAAAAGGCTGCAGACAAAACCTGCAGTATTACAGATCTATTTCACCATGTCAAACAACGGCGCACCATTCAGTGCGAAAAATGCATCAAAAACTCAGTCTTGCTCAGTCTCCCTCGCCAATGAAAAAAGTTAATTAGCAGCTTCATTTATATATAGTGCATTTTACAAAAAAACTGTGCTAAGTGGACAGGGATTACGGCCGCAGTTACGTTTTTTAATTATTAAACAATTATTACAAGTTAACAATAAAACTAATACGATGTAATCAAATAAGATAAACTCTATTTCAACGATAATTTAAAAACAATTTTAATGTAAAAAATAAAAGTTTAATAATATCAATGTATATTGAATACTGCCAGTGACTTAAAATATCAATATATTTTTTCCAGCCATATCGCTCTGCAGACCCATATGGACATATTGGCTGGGATGTTTTTGTTTTTTTAAGGCTTGGGCCAGTGCCAGCAAGCCAGAATTGATATGGACTCCTTATGTTGGGTATTAGCCAACGCTCATTAGAATTGGGCCAAAATCTTTACCTAATGTATTAGCCTAGCTTACATTTGCCAAAATCGTGCTGATTCTGGGCCGATTCGTACCTGCCGCGGCTGACGCTCCGCTGACAGTAAAGTGATAATCGGGCCACGTAGCATTGCTAGCTGGGTTGGACCAGTTGAGGACAGCAGCTTAACACTAACGTAAAGCCTGAAAAGTGGCTTACAGTAGATACAGGCCAAAGTTGGCTAGCAGTCTGGTTGTACCAGCAAGAACACAAAGAGACCTGAGCCATTTGTCCTGAAAATGAGTCCCTCCTCCAAAACTGCAGTAAGCCTCCCTGGCTCGGAGCACTTAGTAGTGGCAGCCCTAGCGTGGGCAACCGGCCATTAGTGTCGGCCCCGGAGCGAGCTGCGTAAGCAGCCGGGGTGCTCACTTTCCCTCTTCATGCTTTTCCAGTCCTGTCAAAGGCAACATCAGAACTATGGTGGGGGACGTTCCTCCCAAGAATCCCTACATGTGGTCTCTTCTGTTAAGGCAGCACAGACGCAAGAAGGAATAATAATGCTAAACGCAAATAATAAAGCCGGGACAGTTCTGGCGCAGGGATAAAAGTAAACGTGAAATCGGGCTCTTGCAAGCGCTGCACTTTCTTTTTATTGCGACCACATCGGCTGCATGCATGAAGAGGAGTGATTGCTTGGCACTGGGGGGTCTGGAAGGGGGGCATGGCAGCTGGGGACTCAGCAGAGGGATGCGCCAAGATGCATGAGTGAGACACTGAGGCAGGCTCGGCAGCGCGCTGCTGGATTCGTCATGCCGTCGACAGCAGCAGTGACTGAGCATGTGCGAACCGACCGGAGGGCTTCGGGCTTGTTCCAACGCCGTTTCCAAAATCAACTTCTCTCCCTCCTCCTGTGTTGTCCCCGACGTGCAATAGAGATAAGAGAGGAGCACAAATCTCAAGAGGACCAGCGGGTCTCCTCGTTGGCAGAGCCTTGTAAACCCAGGAGCGACAGGAGGTCTCCGAAAGGAGACAAGAAGTGGAGGACGAGGAGATGCTGCCCCCCAAAACCCTGCCACTCCAGGACAAATTTCTGTTAGATTCAAAGCTTGTTTCGATCTCTTAACCTGAAGTATCTTGTCCTTTCAACCTGTCTGGACCCATGTTCTGGAGAGTATTAACTATGGCCCATCTCTGAGACACACTTGACCTGAACAGACAGAAGACTGGACAGGAGAGTCGACCCATGGGGGATCAACGTAATAAAATACTATAACTGAGTTCAGTTTTACAACATGATGGGCCAATCGTTTAAAACGTGGACAAGTGACCAAACCCAAATCCAAGTGCTGAAGTGCAGCTCCAGTTTTAATCTAATTCAAATAATCAGAATGACATCAAGGACACACTCAGGAGAAGCACACTTGACCGTTCACACATACCGTGGTTACCGTCGAAGTCAATTGGCAGTTTAGGGTCCTTCACATCTCCATCTGTGTTCCCAGGGGGGTACCTGGTAGGGTTGTCTTTGAATGGCGGCTTGTCAGAAGGACCTTCAACGCACAAGCAACACACAAGCATCAGTCACGTGTCCTTCTGTTTTTATCCGAACGTCGCTAATTGCCTGATGTTACATGACGGCCTTGTATCAACAACGCGCAGTCACGACTGTGACCTTAGGATATCACCTTGACGATGGCAGTTAATTGATTTGTTATTAATTCTCATTAATTAACCATGGGACCTTAGCCTGTTGAGGATGGATTGCAGGCAGTTGCCACAGGCACAATGCAATATGTTGCATTTATGCAAGATTAGATCCACTGCGCCATTCTCACTGGAAGACAAATTATCACTTACATACTCCCCTACATTAGTCACGTCTGGCACTCGTATATATTTTGTGTACATTTGCCTCGCCTGCATGCTATAGCACAACAGTGGAGCTGCAGGACCCGGCGTGGCACGACAGATGGACCGCGCACACACAAACAGCTGGGGTGACTGTCGCAGCTTCCCGCGAGCTGTGCGTGCTGGACTGCGGCTCGAGGCGAGCAGGTGTGAGCGTGCGGATGCCCAAATAAAGCCCAGGCGTCGCCCCGCTCACAGCTCCCCCAGGAACGCAGCATGCAGGTGCCTGTGCTGACTGAACAAACCGCTCCTGCGTGCAGACAGCAGGAGGGAGGCCTGGCTATATAAGCAGGAGGTGTTAAGGTCTTCGCGGAGACCTGGGGGCAGGCTCTACTGCTGTTAATCCTGCTTCCCGTAGCACCACTGCATTCAGAACATGGAAGTACAAAATGAATGAAAACTTTCGGAATGGGGCATTGGGGCGTTAACCTATGGCAGGGCACAATCTGGGTGGGGCACTAACGCAACGCAGGGCACACTCTGGATACAGCACTATGCAACACAGGGCACACTCTGGATAGGGCACTACGCAACGCAGGGCACTCCCTGGATAGGGCACTACGCAACACAGGGCACACTCTGGACAGGGCACTAACGTAACGCAGGGCACTACCTGGACAGGGCACTACGCAACGCAGGGCACACTGTGGGTGGGGCACTATGCAACGCAGGGCACTCCCTGGATAGGGCACTATGCAACGCAGGGCACACTGTGGGTGGGGCACTAACGCAACGCAGGGCACACTGTGGGTGGGGCACTGGGACAGTAACCCAAAGTAGGGCACTAACCTATTGAAGGATAGTTAAGCCCACCTCACCTGCCTGTCTTTGGACCGTGAGAAGGAAGCAGAACACTGATAATAATTGTGACCCTGGACAGCGTGAAAATGCACACCGGTCTCAACCCACAGCCCTTGAGAAGTACGGCGAGGAATGGGATAAAGGAGTGAGGTAAATTCCACCTGAGTCAGCATGCCGCCCTGCCATTACGGGAGTAAATGATGACAGCTTGTACTCATCTTGACATCTTTGCTCATTCGATTTCACAAAATTTCATTTTTCAAGCTTTTACAGATGTATTTTGCACAGTAACATGCAAACCCAGGAATAGCAGCAGCAGAAAAGGCAGCGTTAGCAGGCTGTACACTCACTCTGGCCCACTTTCATAATGATCTTCATGGATTTAGTCTTGCACACGCCGCCCTTCTGATTGTTCAGCCCTTCAAGGGTGCCGTTCGACGTGGCTAAAAAAGAGGAAGGGAAGAGCGGAAGTCAGAACTCACAACCTACCAACACTCATTAAAAATATACCGGATGGAAAGTTGGGGTGGGGTTAGCGCGCATCCGTGCCTAACTGTAGAACCACACAAACCGTCAAGAGCAGTTTGTGTCCGTTGGCTGAAGGCTGTGTGTGTAGGAGCCTGACCAAGCCGCGCTCATCCATGAGGGCAAACACACAATCAGGAAGTGCATGCAAAAATGAGCGCTTCAACTGGGGGGGAGTTTAAAGAGGATCGAGTCCCCCTTCAAGAGCCCCCCCCCCACACTCATTAGGGCTCCCTGTCCCACCTCAGTTAGACAAGTAGGATAAAAACGCAAAGAAAGAAGATGTGGGCGAAATCTGGACAAAATGAAAAGCGTGGACATTTCCCAGACAGATGAAGACCAGGGTGCTGTCAAGGTTCATGCACAAATGTGAAAGTACATGAACCTGTGAAACTCCCTTAATTACAGGAAAATGACCAAATCTGAGAAAGAGGAAGAGGAACATGAGGAATTGTGAACAAGGCTGGACTTTCTGCTATTTTTTCATCATAGCCCAGCATTACTAAACTGTAACCATGGCGGTGAAATCCACCAAGAAACCCCCATCTGTGCTCATGGAGCACATGAGAGACCCTGTATGGAAACGCACACGTGCACACACACACAGAAACACTGCAACAGATACAACAACAACAGACGTGCATGCGCACAACTACACAGGTGCATATGCAAGAAACACACACGCACGCACACACACCCAATGTAAACGACTGCCAAGACAGCCTCACTCTGCAGAAATCTCAAAGGGAAGCACTTTGGCGGTCGTAGCACATTAGCATGAGGACACGAAGAACTGGTCAGAGACACAGAGCACATTAGCCGGGACGCAGAGGGCCGCGGCGCTGCTCGCCGTGCTGACTCACTGCCATGGAGGTGAGAACGCAGCAAGCGGACGGGGCGCGTGAGCACGCTAGGCTAGCAGCTAATCGCAGGGACCTCTCCACCGCACACCACAGTGGATCACATGCTAAAAAGCTGCCTGTCCTAAGAGACCGCTTAACCCCCCACCACCAAAGTCAATTACCCTCGAGAACCGTGGCTATAATTTCATTAACCATAATGAACCGTCCCGGGGAACGAGCGCAGGGGGGGAATGAACAAGGACGACCAAAGGCACCGCAACTCCGAGTGGCCACCTTGGAAAAACATGGGAAATTCCTCAACAGCTTATCAGTCATTAGAGTGTATGGCACTCCTGAGAGTAGGCCTTTATTATCAGCACACTCCTCCGTGAGGAACAATCTGCACTGCTTAGCCAAAGCCCAGCCTATATGGGGGAAAAAAATGGGAAAAAAGCCTCTTCTTCGTCATCCTCGCTGAGGCTAGAGGCAATGACATGAGGGGGTTATGAATATTTCAAAGACCCTTCAATAAAAGCGCGTCCAGGGCATATTAACAGCTTAAAATAATATACTAAAATCATTCATTAAAAATGGGGGACCTTTCTTTCCTAGAGGCAGTAGATATTTATATGAGATTTGGAGTTTGCCCATGGTTGGGGGGGGGGCCTTTTAAATTATGTGGATCTGGCCCCAGAACAGCCATCAAACAGGCAAAGCAGCGAGCAGGACGTGGGAAGGACGAGGAGGGTGTTCTGTGCTCTGTGAAGGTAAACGTCAGCCTGGTAACGCTGCCCACCCCCTAGTGGCAAACGGAGCTCCATGCAGCCTGCAGCCACTGGCCAGGGCTCCATCAGGTCACTAACACACTAACTGAGTCTAATGAGATGCAGTGGGGGTGGCACTCTGGCGCTCCCCCAGTACACCGTGGCCGGTGTCCGCTCTGCTGCCTTACAGACTCAGACAGAGGCTCTCCTCCCATATCCCCCCACCTCAAGAAAACACCACCCACCCGCCTCTCTTCCTCCACTGAGCTTGAAGCTCATCTCGTGAACTGGAAGGTAATTTCTGAAAAAACGGCGTTGTGCAGTCGCGTGTGTAAAACGTAAGTAAACGACGCCCTGTGCTGTCGACCCAGCCGCTCCCTCTGACGGGGGGCTCGGAGGTAAATTTTAATGGCCGGAATTCTGTGTGCAAACAGAGCGAGCTTCTCTGTGCTGAAGCTGGTGAAAGAGCACTGCCGTCCTTGTCTCTCTGTCTCTTAACATTACTCTCTCTCTCGCTGTCTCTCCTGTTCTGTCTCTCTCTCCTTCCGGCTCTCTTTCCCTCCAGTTCTCTCACTCTCTCTTCCCTACTCTCTCTCTCTCCCCCTTGCTCTCTCTCTCTCCTCTACTTTCTCTCTCCTGCTCTCTCTCCCCTGATATCTCTCTCTCTCCCCTGCTCTCTCTCGCTCTCTGACTCTCCCCCTCCTTGAAAGCAGACTGGCTTTTTGACTTGAAGACAGACACAAGCACCAAATGGAAAGCGCCTTAAAAGCGTGAGCTTGTCGTGTGCTTGTTTTCATAAATCCTCATCTGAAATCCATTGTGAGTCCCTTGTCACACAGAAACACGCACACACATGACACACTGCGCTGGCTCGGTTGCTCCCTCCACCTTACCCTGATCCGTGACAGGATGGAAAAGCCTCGCCACCCAGCCTCGCACCCTAAGAAAGACCATTTTCTTTCCATATCCACAACCCCGCCCCTCATTTAGTCTCCACTTCCCATGAGGAAACCACGAATTCAGGCCTGCAGATCAGCAAATCAACTTGTGCTTGGCAACGGGCATATATTCGTGTGTGTTTCTGTGTGTGTGTGTGTGTGTGTGTGTGTGTGTGTGTGTGTGTGTGTGTGTGTGGGAGGGGAGGGGGGATAACTGTTCTGCTTCAGCTTCCTTCTTAGCCCAGAAATTGAAAAATAAAATTACCAGGCTAGCCTGCATCTCCCACAGAATTGTGATTGTCGAGTTTGGAGCCAGCTGCCCTTTTCTGTTCGTCTGGCAGGAAAACCTGCAGCGTGCCTCATCCTTCCTCTACGACGATGGACACAGGGCAACTATATGCACTCATTTACACACACACACACACACACACACATGTGACAATAAAGTGACTTGATGCAGATGTGCACGTGATGGACACGAAGCAGACACTAATAAAGGCAGTGTTTTTCTCTATGAATTAGTAGCTAAATGGAGAGAAAGAAAGGGAAGGAGAGATGGGAACGAATTTCTCCACTGAACCAGCAGCTTCTAAAGGCCGCGCCGCTACGCTCACATTTCCCCACGTCCCCTCCCTCGAGCGAGGCTGCTCAGATGTCCGCGTGCACTCAGACCGGCGTTTCCTCTGCGGCAGCTCTCTGCAGCCAGAACCACCAATGCACCCCAGCCCCGCTCTGCAGGACTCCCCCCGCCCCCCCACCCCCCCACTCTGCAGGGCAAAACAGACACGTCACATGCGGTCTGATCTGGCGCATGCACAGGGGGCCATCAAACGCCTGCCCGTGAGACGAGTAACGACGGCGGGACACGGGCGCGGCAACGGCGAAGACAAGTACTTGCCGAAACGAGCGGCGTGCTGTTCAATCAGGCCGTCCAAAAACAGGCCCGGGAACTGGACACTGGACCAGCAGGGCTCAACATGCAGCCTTGCCCCTTGAGCTGAACCGTGCCAAGAACGCACTGCCAACAGTGGTGTGTGTCTGTGTGTGTGTGTGTGTGTGTGTGTGTGTGTGTGTGTGTGTGAAGTCTGAAAGTAAAAACGTGTTCTAACTGCGATGTACATTTGATGTTTAAGCTTGCCTGACCGTCTCACGCATCCATACCACATTAAGTACTTAATGCAAACTACTATAACACACACACACACACACACACACACACACACACACACACACACACACTAAAGACAGAGTACACAAGTAGCACAAAGTACACAACATTTTAACTAGCAGCAGTGCAACAAAAGTTATATCAATTCATCAAAAAAAACCCAAATGTTTTGCTTCACAATTTATACATGCATGAAAGTTTAGCCCATCAAACTGCAGATAATTAATTCATTTTCCAGAGGAATGCACCTTTCACTGCTTGTATTTCAGGTTTAGACATTGTTAACCTGACACCTGTTCTCAGCCCAAAGCCCTGATCTCACTTGTAGATCGTTTGTTTTAACTTCACTGAGACACGCAGACATTCCAGAGCAGAAAGGACGTGGTACAGCTTGCAGAACAGGCAGATAAATGACAATTTTTGTACTTTTTATTCAATTTCCTGCTCAATTAATTTAATCAGCTGTGCCTCTCTGTATTTGTGCACGTGAGCTGAAGTAATATAAAAATGTGGGTAGGTGACGGGTGTTTGGTGGATGGAAGGGACAGACTGTGTATGTGTGCGTGTGTGTGTGTGTGAGAGAGAGAGAGAGAGACAGATGGAGCAATGATATTAATGACGCAGTAATTGCCCCCTGAGTGGTTCGTCAAGCGTGAAGCCATCGCCATGGCGCTGAGGTTATGGGCTGGTTAGCACCCTCTCAGCGCCAGGCGTCCTAATTCGCTGCGACAGCATGGCCTACCGAGCCCTGGACCCCGGCACACACCCCGGCCCTTCGTCCTGCTCCTCATCCTGCTCTGCACAGCCCACCTTCCCAATCCCTGTCCTGACTGTTGGAGCACAGGATGGGAAGCGGGCAGCCCAATGGTCTAAGAACTGCTCTGCCAATCCCAGACACGTTAACTGGTCTTTATATATGTATCTACACAACTCGGCAGGTACTGGGCGAAAAAAAAAAACATGAAGTTTTAATTTACCTTCTAACTCAGAGCAAGAACAATGGGGCAAATGACTGCAGTCCACTCAAGGCCTCAACATGTGTAAAGACTTACAACCTGGGTTACCCCTGTACAGCTCCAGCCTTTTTGCAGAACGAGGAAGCCTATTTAGATCAGATAACGGTCTCTCTCTCCTCGCACACGGCTGGGGGCCATGCTGCCTTAAAGAATCACATCAAGTCTGAGTGCTCTGCACCGGAACGACATCGTGGGCTTTCACGCTCAGATGGCACAGCAACACACACACACACACAGTACTGAAAAAAAGCACATGGTCAACCACGCAGTGTTTTCCTTTTATAGGACACGGTCAAGACTAACTGCAGAGATGAATTAAGGATGAGCAGTTAAACAAACAACAACAGTGTTGTAAATCTGTTGAGTGCACCAGACACGGCTGTGGAGGCGAGAGGGGCGGCTGAGTGAAGGTGGGCGGGAAGACGGCAAAAGTGAACCGCATCACTTCTCCTGTCAGGGGACCAATGGGCTGAGGAGTTTGGGTGGTGTTAAACTGCAAGGCAAACAGAATGCTTATGTCTTCCATCTCCAAAGCGTGTTCTACAAAAGGTGCCAAACAGCCCCCCAACTGCCGCAGTGCTGCACCATCTCTCCACAGGGAGGAGGTGAAGGTAAATCGGTTTCTCTCTCCTCATACCTCACCACAGAAAGCTTATAAGGAAAGCAGGGTCCTGCTGCCCTTCCTGTCAACAGGCAGGCACTCCGAACCCATCCTCTGGACTGTGGGCCAGATGCTGACGAAGGTGCAGGAGGCAGACGCTGTTTTTGCTGTTTGCTATTAACAGAGGATGCAGGGACACTGGAGGGGCAGCCGGGCCTTTTCTGCTGACACGCTGTGCTGCATGTCTGTAGGACATACTGTATAACGCCTGCTACCTGTGCTGCAGGCGAGAGCTGGGAGACGACAGGAAGGTCTTGGGGAGCCTCAGGCAACCATGCGTATTTAAGGAATGAGGTGCACCCCCCCCCACCATGCCTGCCAGGAGGACATACCATTTTCTCAGACGGCCTTGGAAAGAAGGACCACTGAGAATAGAACAGGGACATACTTTCCCTCTAGTGTTACAAGACCATACTTTTTAGCCCCCTTCTCTGAGCCACCCCTGACACATCAGCCCCCCACCCCCCCCAACTCTGGGCACGTGAGCACACCTGCGTCCTTTTATTTCTCATCTTCTCGGACAGATGCCTCCTGAAGCTGCGCAGCTGCTGGGTGAAGACGAACACAGCACACTAAACCCCCCGGCCTGCCTGCGCCGGTGAGCGCGCGGCAGGCTGATGGGAAACATACGAGAGAAAAAACAGCAGCACTGATGCATGCTCCCAGCTCCTGCGGCCCCGGGGCCCCTGCCTGCATCCTGCTTCTCTTGTTCTCACCCCTCCACCGCCTAGTGCCCACCAGCCCCTCTCTGGCAGGGACGTTTCTTTCTGTCACACCTTGAAGTCCCCGTGCTGGTTTAGCTTTTTCTTTTTTAGAGCCAAGGGAATTCATTGTTTCCTCTTAAAATCTAGTTACAGACAAGAGGAAAATTTGAATCCTTTTGTCTTTATTGGAGCTGGAAAATTTTTCTTCCAGACTGGTGTTTCAGGCTTTCTAAAATTCCTCCATTTGGCCCTTTTATCATTATTCTCTATATGTACATGTTTATTCTGCACATGTAAACGTCTCGTATCATTCTGCTTCCTCGCTCTTACGTATCTACACCTCTCGTTTCGTGAAAATAAAATGTAGGTGGGCATTCTTATTCCCCATCATTTACATAAACAGACACCTCTCTCCCTGCCCTCTGTGTGCAGGCTGGGCCCAGGAAACAGCCAATCTGCTCTCCGACACAGATGGCTCAGTCAACACAACCCCTTCCATCAGGAGCCCGCTCGCAGATGGTTCAGCCCGTGCCACTCCGGGCTAGCGCACAGATGGTACAGTCCACGTCTGCAAGAGCAACTGCACCGTCCAGCCGCGCCGTTAAAAAAAAAAAAAAAAAAAAAACAACAATGTGACTGAACAACAACACCGGCAAGTCCGGCAGGTGGTGCGGTGTTCAACAAAAGGCACTTCTTCCCAAGGTCCGATGTGTGGTCAAACTCTCATTCAAACCGCTTACGGAAAACAAGCAGCTACACAAATACGAAACAATGTGTGTGTAAGGTGCGACCGGTTTCGGGTGGAGGTGAGCACGCTGATGAGGATACTCACAGATAATGTGGTAGTCCTTCCCCCGAAAGAACTCCAGGCCCCAGAGGTTGGGGCTGAACTCCTGGAACTTCAGCGTGAACTTGACGTCTTGGTCGGGCTTGTCACAATTGAGCAGCGGCGTGTCGGCCTCCGTCACCGTGCACGTCTCCAGCTGCTTCCGCTCCACCATGTACAGTTTGTAAAGCTCCACCCCTTCTGGCTGCCCACCCTCAAGCCGAGGACACACAATGTCCATCTTGTCCCCGATCTGGGGGTACAGCACCAGCCCCTGTCCTGGCGTGAATCTGGGAAGAGACGGAGAGGGTAAGAAAAGGAGAGAGGTGGAACGGGAAAGGGTTTGTTTAGCTGACAAGGTAACCATGCCTCTTATTGTTTCAACCAAGCACAAGAGGTGACTTTCAGATAGGTGTGTTAAAATGTCATTGTCACTAATCATACTAGTCATGAAAAACGTATATGGCCACAATTTGTCACCAGTGTTGTGTTTCTGCATGTTCTGTCAAGAACAAGCCTAAGAAATCTAATCAAAAATTAATTAGCCCTACCCATTATTTAAAATCAATGTAACAACTTAATGACTGAGGCAAAGGCATATTTTTTTATAAGCACCAGGTGCAATTACTATGATTCACAACAATCAAAAAGCTTCATTTTAACATTACTCACTGAGGGGAAAGTCCCGTTCCTCTTTCAGAGTCAGGCCTGTCTGTCTACCTGCCTGCCTGTCTCTCCAGCCTGTCTCTCTGCCTGTCCATCTTTAGGAAGTTTTGTCACTTCACCGATTCTCTCTAACTATCCTGCCAAGCAACTCTGCTTCCCTAGAGAGTATTACTCCTCCTGTGGACTCTGGAGGAAGGTGAGAACTCCACAGGCGAAAATTCCTCACGAAAGAGGAATTTGTTTCAAAAATTCAATATAAAACCCGAATGCACGAATGGCTAAAGAGCCAGCCGCTGACTAAGTGGATCACGTTAAACTTTTGCCATCATGAAACGCTAACAGAAGCGGAAATAAAAACCACTTTATTGTTCTGTTCTAGTTATAAAATTAGAAGCCGACGAATACGAGCTCATGTTCTTCATCATCATCATCCTTCATCAGCACTCCAATTTTGCTGTTCTTCTTTCTCTCAACACACTGATCTGTTCCTCATATATCTTTCTGTGTTTTCATAATATAAAACAATACAGTCACTTTCAGATGTTGGTGGAGGGATCACTGGCCCTGACCGCCTCCCTCCCCAGCGGCAGCACCGTGTATAGACGGCCCTTTAAAACCCGTTTTCTGCCTGCATTGGCGTGCGGGGAAAACTGCGCCCACTGTGCCTGGGGCGATTCCACTCCCGCCGCCCCCCGTGCCCCCCACCCTACTCACAGAAATATCACTGCAAAAAATATTACCTCATGAAATATAAATAAGCCCTTTGTTTATCTGTTTCCCAGAATGTTGCATTGCAGAGGCGCTCTGGCACAAAGCCCAGCACTTGACCCTTGACCCTCTGAGAAGAGGTCAGACACAGAATATAACTCCTTGTGGTTTCAAAGCAGGTTTTTTTGAAAAAAAGAAAAGACAAACAGAGGTGAGAGAAAGGTCCCTGAGGCTGAATGAGTACGAGGCTGGCTGTGTGATCACGTTTCCTCTTTAGGATGAACGCTGCAAAACGTAAAAGATACATGCGCACAGACACTGCATCCCGCACAAGTACAAAGCTGCAAATTCACACGTGTGATCAGCATGCAGACGTGTGCCTGTCTGCGCTGGGTCTCACTCCTTAGAGCTCCCGCGTGAGCTCCGGGCGCAAACGAAAGCAGTCCGGACAGGTGGGAATGACAGACGGGTAAACTGGGCTGAAGGACGAGGCAGGAATGTCAGGTCCTCACTCCAGTTCAGAAAGGCTGAAGCAAGCAAGCACACCGCCATCTGTGATGCTCATCAGCACCATGCAGCATGGAGGGGGGCGCTGGCAGGCAACACAGGAGGCCCTGTGAAAACTCCCTGGGCGAAAAACACACTCCCACCACCAGGCCTGTTGCAATCAGTTATGACAACAGAACCCACATCGCCCTCATCTCCTTTTCCAGCAACACAATCAACGCAGCACGCAGCAGCGTTCGGTGCAGATGTCTATCGGCACTTCCTGCTCCACAACCGCGCCACGTCCGATGCGTAGGAAAAGCACGGGCGCCGAGAAAGCATGAAGGAACGACGGACTGGCTGGCGCTCTGGTAACGCGCTCACAGGCACACAAGCCGTCCGCCGCTCCTGAGCTCTTTCATGTTGTGATTGCATCTCGCCGTCTTTATGGCGATGCTCTCTGTGTAACACAACACTGAGGTTCCTTTTTCCCACACACACACACACACACACACACACACACACACACACACACACACACACACACACACACACACACAAACAACAGAGGCAAGCACCCACACACACACAAGAGACAATAAAGAACAAAAAAAAC
>JABJVR010004544.1:2256-14593 GCA_025773905.1 Chitala chitala
GACACCAGTACTGTACAGGCAGGCGTAAACATGATGAAAAGGGCACGCCGAGTGACACCAGTACTGTACAGGCAGGCGTAAACATGATGAAAAGGGCACGCCGAGTGACACCAGTACTGTACAGGCAGGCATAAACACGATGTAGAGGGCACTGAGTGGAAGCTGATGGGCACTGAGCAGAATGCTTGTGGGAAACTGTGGCATGGAGTAGATAATAATGAGGATGAGGATGAATTTAGCGTTTACATTTTACTTTACATTTATTCCTTTAACAGACTTCTTTGTCCAAAGCGATTTAGAAATGAGCAATAGTACATGTGCATATTAAAACGTGGTCAAAAGTATCTGGGAATCCAGCTAATAGTAAGTGCTGTCCAATAGTTTAGCATCATTAGAAATAATAAAACAAGCAACATAACTGAAAACAAGATGATACAATACAGTGAACCACAAAGAACACACACTATTTTGGTAGTGGGAAAAAAATCATAACGTTATATTTATAAGTGAGTAATTACAACCCAACAACATGCGTCTTCCAGGAAGTCACTTTTATTGTTTTTAATTCCTGAACCAGAGACTTATTGGCATCTTGGCTCTTCATTGGTTGTTTGAGTCAGTCCCATGAATGTTCAAAGAAGCACATACAGAGAAAAATAAAGCAAATATGATTGGGGATGTAAAAAAAATGTTATAATTTGTATAATTATGTTATAAGGCTTCCACTTTTATCTGCTGTTTCAGTCAACCATGGTAAAACTTGGAACATAATACCCATACATACGGGTGTCCTACTGTACATAGTTCTAGGCGAACCTTTACATCTACACACCAGACCTGGAGAAGGAGGGGTACATGACCACATAACATTTTGCTTTCTTCTGCCCCACCACCATCATCAACAACACCATGACCAGAATTAGCATAAATGGCATTTGAACATCATAGCATTTCTCTGGCTGGTCAGAATTTACTGAGCATTATATTTCACCAAGTTAACAGCTTCCCCTCCATCAAGGCAAACTCACCAATAACAAAAACTTCCCACTTTAAACAGCTCACTCAGTTCACTCTAATTTTCAGTTTGTAACTTAAGCTCTAGAACATAATTATTTCTCTTAATTATGTGGTCTTGTATGTATTCGTCTCGAATAGTGGTTATGGCACCAGTACATGCAATAAATCAGAGAAAGCAAACATCTGTTCAGAATCAAGGCTCTCTGTGAGAGGACGTGCAGTCAGCAATCAAGTGGTGTGACTGGGATGGGACTCGAAAGGTGGGGGAGACACAGGGACAGGGAGCCTCTGGGACAAGAGTCAAAGGGTGAGGGAGCCATGGGGACAGGGAACCACTGGGACAGGAGTGAAAGGATGGGGGAGCCATGGGGACAGAGAACCTCTGAGACAAGAGTCAAAGGGTGGGGGAGCCACAGGGAGAGGGAGCCACTGGGACAGGAGTAATAGGGTGGGGGAGCCATGGGGACAGAGAACCTCTGAGACAAGAGTCAAAGGGTGGGGGAGCCACAGGGAGAGGGAGCCTGTGGGACAAGAGTCAAAGGATGGGGGAGCCACAGGGACAGGGAGCCATTGGGATAGGAGTCAAAGGGTGGGGGAGCCATGGGGACAGAGAGCCTCTGAGACTAGTGTCAAAGGGTGGGGGAGCCACAGGGACAGGGAGCTACTGGGACAGGAGTTGAAGAGTGTGGGTGAACTGAGACAGAGAGCCTCTGAGACAAGTGTCAAAGGGTGGGGAAGTCATGTAGCCTTGTGCCAATTTGGCAAGCAGCCCATAGGGTAAAGGAAACTGCCAAATGATATGTAATCTCTCACACTTGACACACACACTGTACATATGCATATCTAATGTACATACATGCAAACAGTCACCCTGCTTCATTTCAAGAATAAGAAATTTTATCTGTTGTCACCAACAGACTTGCACAAAAAGTATGTTTCATATATTTCTGTCATAAGAAACAATTTACAGCTGTACATTAAGCTCTTTACAAAGCAAATGGAAAAATGTCACAAAATATCCTCCACACATATCTAACACACATACATCCAGGCAGCTTCTCCTCTGCTAGAACATCTACTGTTTCCATGCCATTGCCCGCCTCTCACTGTAGCCATGCTCAGGCTTTTGCCACATAACATCCAGAAAACTTCTTTATCCATCCTCACACACAAAGGCATTTATTCAACTGAGCAGAGTTCACTATTCTACCTATTCCAACAATGCCGATCTGAAGACAGTCCCCTAGTGAATGATCACTTTGAAAACTTCAACCATTCTGCTCAGCAACACAAAGAAACTGTACCCTCTGTTGCCAAGGTACACAGAGAATCATGGGAAAAGTGTTGGCAGACCCTCTCAGGGCTCCTTGTGCCTTGAGTGCATATTTGCTTGTGGGCTACATCCTGGCCCACAGACCCGGTTCATCCTGGGGAAGCTCCAGTTCTCATGTGCTCCTGGCTCAGTCTATGTTAATCTGGCAGGGATTACTGTTCTGTTGCAGCGCTTTCCCGTACAGCCGCAGGAAGTCACTATAGCGTGGAGCACAGACCAGCCACGCCTCTCCGAAATGTACAGAGCCAGTGAAGAGGAACTCTCCTCCTCCGGGTGGGGCTCCACACTGTGGAGGCACCAGCACTCGGCCCGTCCACTGCTGCACTCTTCCACGGCCCATTGTAAACAGCCAGCTCTTCTGCCGGTACAGTCTACTCACTGTCACGGCAACCGACGTGTGCTCTGTACCCACCTCCACCCCCTGGATGCTGCCCCGTGCCACTGTAAAAAAACAAGGGAGAGACTGAAGGGGGTAAAATTACAGGGAACCAGCAGCTTAGTAATAATGCTGTTTGTGTTAAGCCTTATTACAACCAAATATCAAAATACCAAAAGTGGTGTGTGATCTAGAGGAGGGGGACATGGGCAAGGAGGATTGGCTTCAAACAGAACTCAGGTTGTTTTAAATGTGTGCACAGTGACAAGGCTCTAAGGAGTGTGTAAGTGTGTGTTCAGAGATCCTTACCGAAATCACTGGCGCACATGGCGAGGAGAACATCAGCTTCACTGCAAAGTTGGCAAGGTGCTGGAGAAAAGAAAAACCACCAAAATGAGAATGCCCCAGTAGTTACTGTACACTAGTATGGACTTAATTACATATTTGGGTGTTACTCTACTGTACTTTCATAGACAACGATGTAAAACTACAGAAACAGCCGAAAGGGCATTCAGTCAGTCAGTTATCTTCTATACTGCTTCATCTTGTTAAAGGACACGGAGAAGTCTGGAACCCATCCCAGAACACATTGGGCGCAGGGCAGGGGACACCCAGGGCAGGGCGCCGACCCACCACAGGGTGCGCGCACGCACGCACGCGCACTCACACACACACACACAAAATCAACCTAACCTGCATAGTTCAACAGACAAACTTTCATTTTTCCCAATAAGATGCAGACCTGGTTTTTAAAAAGCCTCTTATCAGGGCAGTGTGAAGGGCCCTGATAGCATGAGGCTCCTGTCAAGGAGCTGGTGTCAGCTGCTGCAGCAGCCACCTCCTTCAGGTCAAAGGTTGAGCAGAACGGGGGTCTCCAGCAGCTGGAGTCCCTGCCTCACTGGGGTGCTGACAGCACCCACCATTCTTCATGCCAAATGTTACGCAAAGCAAAAAAATGGAAATAAACATTAGAAATCAAACTGGGGTCTTCAAGAAAAATTAAGATTGCCACAAAAAAAACCTACCATTAAAGGAAAAGACCCTACCATGATAACGATGGTCACAAATATGCGCACACAGAGATAACGGGGAAAAAAGTTATGTGATCATACTCAGACGTGACACCATAATCACACTGCCTGTAGTTAGATGGGTAACTGGACTGCCTGACTCTTTACCACCACAGCGTAAACGTGTGGCTCACCAAGGGAGACACACACGCACACACAGATACACACACACAGACACACACACACACACAGATACATGCACACACACTTCATTTATACGACCAGTCGAACTGATTACTGGCAACATGAATGGTGCATTTCAGAAATGCACATCTACAGCCACGTAACCTGTGTAAACTGCCAACAGATGACAAGTCCTACCTAACAGCACACCAAAGAGTATTTTTTTGGGGTAGAGAAGGGGATAATTCACATAATTCAACTGCAGCACATTCATAAAATAAAATATAAAATTCTGCTGCCTCACTTCTTCTTTACGTGAAACTTATCTACGTCACAGAATGAAGCTGCACCAGCTTACCAGTCAAAGAGAAGGGCTCTCTGAGCAGCTCATACTGGAAGGCTGTGACCTTGCGACTGATGTCTTGCTGAGGCACAGCCTCGATGAAGAGCACCCCCTCCTGGATGCCAAAGCAGTGCACCTGTCCAGAAGCCTGCTTCTCCTCCAGAAGCAGCAACTTCAACTCGCCTGCCCTCTCAAGGTAGATGTTGGAGCCGCTGGAATGTGCCGATGGCCGAATACAGACAAACAGACGGCCAGGAGCAATATCCGTGTTGGGCCGTAGGTTTACTATGATGGCACCTGTGGGGTAGAGCCATTCAAGTGTTCCCTGGGAACAGCGCAGGTATACCTGCCCAACATCGCGTGTGTGCGTCTCATGCGTCGGGCCGCTATACAAAAAACAAAGAGGCGGGGTTAATGGGAAGAGAGACAGCTGCTCTGACAAAGATGAACATACAGAAAGGCCAGCGGACAAAACTACTGTATTTATCCTGAACAAGCAACAGAAAATCAGTCCACTCCACATCTGACAATAGTTATATTACAAATAATGCACAAAACACATAGCAATATTTTTGCAAATCTTTAGAGTAATTAAATGTACTAGTAAAGTCATTTTTAAGTACAATCATTTACTGCTCTGATTCTAATCAAAATTGTATCCAGTAGGTAAACTGTGTTCCCAAAAGTGACACAAAACATGGTGTATACAGTAAAAGTTTCCATTAAATAGTCAGATAAGATACAAGCGAAACCAGCGACCTTTCAGCCTGCCATGATCCTGAACTGGGCAGCTCCACCTAGTGGACATAAAACTAAATTGTACATTTTTTACGCAGTATGGAATGTGTCGCTTCACTATGTCAGTTTGGTTCGTGACAAAAATTTACTTTATTCTATATTGTCCAGCATTGTAAATTATTGAAACCTTTTCAGACTGTAAATAATACCTGTGTGAATGTTTTAGCTGCTGTTTGCAGAAAACACAATTTATTTAAGATAAAGGGATTTGTTTCCACTTCTTGAACTGCCACCCCCCTCCTCGAACTGCCACCTTAAAGTGGTGGAGGGGTTTGAGTGTCCGAATGACCCGAGGAGCTATGTTGTCAGGGGCTAAACGCCCCTGGTAGGGTCACCCAAGGCAAACAGGTCCTAGGTGATGGGCCAGACCAAGAGCAGTTCATAAACCTCTTATGAATCACAAAACATTGAGGACCGTTATGTCGTCTGGAATGGCATTACCGGGGCCCCACCCTGGAGCCAGGTCCAGGGATGGGGCACGCAGGTGAGCACCTGGTAGCCAGGCCCATGCTCACGGGACCTGGCCGGACTCAGCCCAAAATAGCTGTGTGTGCCCGCAGGAAGGTGCATAAGGGGCCGGTGCATTGTGGATTGGGTGGCAGTCCTGAGGGGAGGCCTCGGCGACCCAATCCCTGGATGACGAATCTGGCTATTGGGACATGGAATGTTACCTCACTGGAGGGGAAGGAGCCGGAGCTTGTGCGGGAGGTTGAGCGGTACCAGCTAGAGATAGTCGGGCTTGCCTCTACACACTGCCTGGGCTCTGGAACCCAACTCCTTGAGAGAGGCTGGACTCTCTTCTATTCTGAAGTTGCACATGGCGAGAGGCGACGGGCTGGGGTAGGCTTGCTCATAGCTCCCCAGCTCTGCTGACCATGCGTTGAAGTTCTCCCCGGTGAACGAGGGGATTGCTTTCCTGTGCCTTCAGGTAAGGGATAAATCTCTCTGTTGTTTGTGCCTACGGGCCGAATAGCAGTGCAGAGTACCCAGCCTTCTTGGAAGGAGTGCTGAAAGGTGCCCTGACTGTGGACTCCATTGTTCTACTAGGGGATTTCAATGCCCACGTGGGCAATGACAGTTATACCTGGAGAAGCGTGATTGGGAGGAACGGCCTCCCCGTTGTGTACCCGAGTGGTGTTTTGTTACTGGACTTCTGTGCCAGTCACTTGTTGTCCATAACGAACACGATGTTCGAGCATAAGGCTGTCCACCAGTGCACGTGGCACCAGGACACCCTAAGATGGAGGTTGATGAATGACTTTGTGATCATGTCATCCGACCTCCGGCCATATGTCTTAGAGAGGGGCAGAGCTGTCAACTGATCACCACGTGGTGAGCTGGATCCAGTGGTGGAGGAGGAAGCCGAACAGACTTGGCAGACCCAAAAGTATAGTGAGGGTTTGTTGGGAACATCTAGCTGTCAAAAGGGTCTTCAACTCCCACCTCTGGGAGAGCTTCAACCAAATCCCAGAAAAGACTGGGGACATTGAGTCCAAATGGACCATGTTCTCTACCTCCAATTGAAGCATCTTGGGGTCTTGCTCACGAGTGAGGGAAGGATGGAACATGAGATTTACAGACGGATTGGTGCAGCAGCAGCAGCAGTGCGGTCGATGTACAGGTCTGTTGTGGTGAAGAAGGAGCTGAGCCTAAAGGCAAAGCTCTCGATTTACTGGTCAATCTATGTTCCTACTCTCACCTATGGTCGTACATACTGTATATCACACCACAAAGACCTGAAGGAGAAGACTGTTTGATATTAACTAAACTGAGGAAATGACAAATAGATAACCTGACTAACCAGCGAGTTTAACTTAACTTTCTCTTTGCCCAGAAGCCTAGATTGTCTATGAAGATTCTCAGTCATCCAGGTGAGGTTATCTGGGAGTTTAGTCATGTCAACTGGACTTCTTTCTCCTTTACGCAGTAACGTTTCACCTTTTACCAAAGGGCTTCTTCAGTCTGATGGAAGTGGGGAAGATTCTATCACTATATACCTATCAGGGTAGCAGCCACACCCATTCCTGAATAGACTCATTAGTGTAAGAAAAGGTGAGGTTAGAGTCCTAGAGAATAGGGGGTCGTTACGTATGATGACTGAATACCCCTAATAACCCTTTATTTTCAGTCACATTTTCGTCATACGCTACGACCCCCTATTCTTAATGTTTTGCTATAAACTCCTTTTTCAAGTTGAAAATATTCAGAGCTAGGCTTTAAATATTCTGCGTTAGGTTTTAAATAATCGGGACTACGCTTTACATATTCGAGGCTAGTCTTTAAATAATTGGAACTAGGCTTTAAATATTCAGAGCTACGCTTTATAAATTCGGGGCTACGCTTTAAATATTCTGCGATAGGCTTTAAATATTCGGGGCTACACTTTATATATTCGGCGATAGGCTTTAAATATAGTATTAGCAGCTAAATCCCAGAATGATCGGACCTAACGATGCCACTGCCCAGAGCACAGAAAGGACGGCAGACGGGGTAGTTTTGTCAAGAAAGCACTCTTCACCTCCTATGCAAGTGTTTTCGTCACAGCTGACATTGTATAAAATATAACGATCAATACGTACATATTAATAGGCAAGTCAGCTGAATGTAAAAAACAATCATGTACACATAACAAAGAGAGACAGCGCAGTTTGACAGTGCAGACACAGTGCAGACACAGTGCAGACACAGCGCAGTTTGACAGTGCACAGTGCAGAAACAGCGCAGTTTGACAGTGCAGACAGTGCAGACACAGCGCAGTTTGACAGTGCAGATACAGTGCAGACAGCGCAGTTTGACAGTGCAGACACAGTGCAGAGACAGCGCAGTTTGACAGTGCAGACACAGTGCAGACACAGCGCAGTTTGACAGTGCAGACACAGTGCAGACACAGCGCAGTTTGACAGTACACAGTGCAGAAACAGCGCAGTTTGACAGTGCAGACATAGTGCAGGCTGACAGGTGACAGAAGAGTGACCTACAGCCAGGGAAGGCGTGTGCACAGACACACTTCACACGCTGGTAGTTTTTAATGTGGGCATTCTGTCCTCTCTATTACACTGAGGAGAAATCGCTCCGGCTGTAGTAGGCTGTCTATGGAGCCTAAAACAACAAATTACAGTTTAGAAAACCGGTACTCTTTTCGGTTTTAAACCACTACTCAGTAAAGCATTAATTTATTAAAATTTTACGTCCGGACACCTACAAGTCATATTTAATTTACACCGATCATCCAAAATATCGCGATTTGTGGCATACACACACACTAACACAACACTACAGTAAAATGAAGTGCAGGGCTGGTGGTGTAGGTGTCCCATCTGTGTTACCTCCCCTTCCAGCTGCACCGGTCGCTGGAGTAATGAGACCAAGCCAGCCGCAGAAGGAGCGCTGCCACCCAGGAGGCTACGGAGGGCCACAGCATCTTCTCCAGTCTGCAGCTCAGCCGCCTCCCTTCAGAAATCCCCCGGTGAAACCTTAAAAGGTTCTTTCGGTTTCCAGTTACATCATCCTCCCGTGGACATGTAGTCCGAGGTCCTGTGGCTTGATACGGTGGAGCTGTCCTAGAGGACTCCTCTAGGAGCGCAGGGTTAATAGCTCAGTCAGCCCGAAGTCCTCCAGAACTTGACTCCAGTTTCACTACACGTCACCGCCTCCTCAGCCAGTTGCCTGCAAAGTACCACGTGTGTTGGAAAGTGGAACTTTAATAAATAATATGCAAAACGTGTAGAATACGTCAAACTTATAGTTTTGTATTGTAGTTTTGTTTGGTTTACCAACCTTCCAGCACATTTTTGACACTAATATACCGTGATTTTCATGAACAGTAGTACAATATTAATAGTGGAACATGTCAGCTGCTTGCGTTTATACAGGCTTTGTAGACAGTAGCCCACATTATTTTGTGATGTTACATTCTCATTTCGCTGCTACAGTGAAATCAACCTTTATTTATAGAGCACCTAACAGCGAAGTCACCCTAGGTGCTTCACAAAGCAGAAACACACGCAGAAACACAAGGATTACACAACATAAAAAACAGGGTGGACACGCTCTGAAGAGTTGAGTAAATAAGTGTTCAGTTTCACTTTGAAAAGAGAGGACACATTTATTCAGTAAAGATCAGGTGGTGAGGAGTTTCATAATTCAGGGAACTTCCAACACAAGCCGATCAGATGATCTAAGTGAGCATCTGTGGCAACGTTAAGTAATAAGTTCAGAAAAACATGTCAGTGCCAGACCATTAAGGGCTTTAAAAACAAATAGCAACGGTTTGTAATCGATTCTAAAGCCAGTGCAGCAAAAACAGGAGTTATATGAGTACTTCTAGAAGTTTTGGTTAAAAGGCGCTGCAGCATTTTGGACTAACTGAAGACAGTAAAGGGCAGACCAGTTAATTCCTATATACAATCTAGATCAATAATCACATGAATACTCACTCTGAAAAGAAATGGTTTAACCTTCACCAACAGACAGTTGAAAAACACTTAAATTAGTCAGTCATCTTCTACACCACCTCACCCTGTTAAAGGTCATGGGAAGCCTGGAGCCCATCCAAGGATGCAGGGCACACACAATTTGGAGGAAATGGGAGAACTCCATGCACACAGACCCAAGGCAGAAATCAAACCCCAGGCCCGGAGGTGAAAGGCAACATTGCTGACCACCACACCACTGTACTGCCGTGGTGAAAGGAGATGGGAAAACCAACAAACTTCCCCTCACAGTGCATTCTTGAAAAGCAAATTATGATCTGCACTTCCAGGCACTGGAACAATCTGAAAACTAAAAATTGTTTCAGAATCTCTCACAGGTTTCTCGTTGATCTATTCACAAAATATTCTTTACATTAAAATAACTTTATGCAACTACAGAAAGCAGCCTATACAGTACAGTGTCATTAAAACGACCAGCAGCCTTAACACACCGGTCATATTAGCAGCAGCCTTAACACGCCGGTCGTATTAGCAGCAGCCTTAACACGCCGGTCGTATTAGCAGCAGCCTGAACACGCCGGTCGTATTAGCAGCAGCCTTAACACGCCGGTCGTATTAGCAGCAGCCTTAACACGCCGGTCGTATTAGCAGCAGCCTGAACACGCCGGTCGTATTAGCAGCAGCCTTAACACGCCGGTCGTATTAGCAGCAGCCTTAACACGCCGGTCGTATTAGCAGCAGCCTTAACACGCCGGTCGTATTACTTTCCCGTGCTTGCATCAGCCTCCATTCCCCTTGGCCTTGAGGTCCGAAGCTGATGTCCCAAATGCTCAATTTAAGTTATGCTGCGTACAGTACATTTGATGAAGACTGTAATTTTGTCTTGTCTTGAGGATGTCAAAGCATGGCTGGCCATAAATTTCTTACGTTTTAATGAGAATAAAACAAATCTCAGTGTTTGGGCCTAGTGGAGCCAAGGTGGACTTTCCTGTTGATATGGGAAGCCTGAAATCCTGTTAGGTCTAAACCATTAGAAATTTGGTGATATTGTTGGACAATGGCTTTAAGTTGGATAAAGAAATGAATTCTGTAGTTAAATTTAGTTTTTTCTAGCTGTTGTCCAAGGTAAAACTATTCCTTAATAGGAGACATATTGAAAGGGCAATCCATGCTTTTATCTCGTCTCAAATTCACTGTTGCAACGCCCGTTATGTTGGTATCAGACAGGGTTCTCTTGTGCGACCACAAATGGTACAAAATGCTGCTGCATGATTTTTAAGGAGGACTCACAAACTTGAGCGGCCTGGGGGCTCAATAGGTAGAACATCAGGCTAGGATACAGACATCTCCTGATTCAAATCTCAGCTCATCCACCAGGTGTGTCCATGAGCAAGACACGCCACACTAGTTCCCCGGGCACCGCATGCGGCTGTCTGCTGCTGTAACTGATGGGTTAAATGCAGAGAAGGAACATCTCTCTGGGCAATCATGTTGTATTTAAATGTGCTTTACAAATAAAACTGACATTTTTACTTGATCACATTTGAAATGAGAGGATATAGGCATCATTCTAAATTAATCATGTTAATTTTTTGTCACATATTTATTGAACATTCAGAGCAATTACAAATAGGAAGTTACTGTGAAAAACATTAAGTATGAAATGATCGTACAAACAGAACGTTCTGTGAATTAAGGTACAAAGTACAGAAGAACTCAAACAACGAACAGAAAACTTGGGTACTATGACAAAGATAATGCTTAAATTAAAGTAAAAGGTTAAATAATGATAAATACAAAAATAAAATATGGAGAGAAATGTCTGACATTTTAAGAAGAGACCTCATGTTTCATTGAATGTCCTCAACTAATTTTCTCCAGTTTAACAAAATCTCAAATTCTCTCTCTGAACCGTGAGGAGATTCAATTGAATTCAATTCAATTCAATTTATTTTTATGTAACGCCTTTCACAACAACGTGCCTCAAAGCGCTATTGACAAAGATATTGACAAAAATAGACTGAGATGTGGAACCACACAGACTGCTTTATACCTCCATAATGAAAGAGGACACATTCCAAAAACAGCTGTGAACATCTGTAGATGTTTTTATTTACAGAGATTTCTGTAACACTATTAAAAATGTCAGACCAGAATCAGTTCAGAGAGGATCATGACAACAAGTAACCACGTGTGTCAGGGGCCTGGTGACATCTGTCACATACACAGTTAGTGTCTTTTTAAACTTTAGTTAGGTTGCCTTTAGGTTGGTTAGTTAGGTTGCCTTTAGTTATTACACCCTGGTCACATGCGTGTGGTGGAGTATTTTACATTTTCTGTTGTTCCTCACAGACACCCTGTTCTTCACCCTTCTGTTGTTCCTCACATACACTCTGTTCTTCACCCTTCTGTTGTTCCTCACAGACAGCCTGTTCTTCACCCTTCTGTTGTTCCTCACAGACACTGTTCTTCACCCTTCTGTTGTTCCTCACAGACACTCTGTTCTTCACCCCTCTGTTCTCTGACTCAACTGAAATGAAAGAAGTCCACTCCTTCTTTCAGTTGCAGAGAGAGCAGGTTGGCTTCCAGGCCTCCACCTGTCATGTCCTAAGAGGAAAGATCAAAAGAGGGAATGAATGGAAGGAGGACAAGGATGTAGCAAGGAAGAAAAAAAAAAAAAGAAGAGGAAAAACATGGTTAACGATTTCCCTGATGGAGATCTGGGAATAAAACATTGAGAAGTCTCATCCATGTCCCTCATCCATGGCCCACTTAGATGTGGAGTACCACAGGGATCTGTACTAGCCCCGGTACTCTTTTCAATCTACATGCTGCCTTTGGGTA
>JABJVR010004545.1:0-14591 GCA_025773905.1 Chitala chitala
ACAATGTCATTATGACCCCCCCCCCCCATACACACATATGACATTTATACAGAAACAGGTAACAAGACGGATAAATGCTGAGGCTTTTCAACATTTAAGTGACAATCCGTTTTAATGTTCTTGACGCTTCTCTCAAATAAACGCTGCCTGGCACGGGTCCGGGAGATAATTTGGATTCTCTGAGGTCTTGTACTTACAAGATGCCTTTCAGTGCCAGCTTCTAACTGTTTCAGTCAAAATGGCAAAATCAGGCCAGGGAAGTTGAAGCTGTAGTGCAAATTACTGTTACCTGAGACACGATCTCCATGGATACTGAAATATCTGTCTACATGCTTTACATTTTCACCAAGCCTGTCAATGTCTGGCGCAATACAATGGGGTCAGGCCGACTCCTCTGAGCTGCACTGCTTTGTGTCTGTATTCCACCGCGTGGTGGTTAAGGTACTGGCCGCACAAAATGCAAATTGAAATCGGGAAAATAAATTACAGATCATATGATGTTTTTACAGAGACCAATAAGAATACTGAAACATGGAGGGCACTTTGACAAAGCAGACCCTGAATATTACCTGTGGCCTGCCCAGCCACAGTAACTCATAAAGTGCACACTATTACCTGTGGCCTGCCCAGCCACAGTGACTCATAAAGTGCACACTATTACCTGTGGCCTGCCCAGCCACAGTGACTCATGAAGTGCGCACTATTACCTGTGGCCTGCCCAGCCACAGTGACTCATGAAGTGTAAGTAGATCTGGATGAAGAAGGTCACCCTACTGGGGCTTCTGATGAGTCTGCAGGAGAATGAGGAGGTGCAGGAGTACAACGCTTTTAATGGTCTGAGGATGATGAGGGATAAGTGACATGAACCAACACCCTCATACACACACACACACACATGCGCGCGCACGCTAAGACGCATGCACACACACGCACACACACACATACATATGTGCATGTACGCAAAAGCATGGAGCAGCAAAGAAACCTTCCCTGACAATCTGCTGCAACTTTCTCAGCAGGAATCCGGCAGATGGCCGATATCCTGTCGGTGCCCCCCCAGGGCTTCGGCAGCCAGTGCAAACGAGGCATGATCAGTACATGCACGTGGGGATGCAGACACACACAGGGGTAATTAGGCTCTCCTACTGCTGACACTTTTTGACACAAGATAAAGAACATTAACAAATTACCAGACTGGCAGTTCCCACATATGTGAATAATCAGGAGTTGTTGAGCTGTTAGAGTGAATTTATCTGAATGTGCAACAGGCAACATAATTTGAGAATTTCAAAACTCTCATCACTGTTTATGCTTTTGTTTGTCCTCCTATATGCATATCATATATAATTTTTTTCCAAGAGCTGTCATTATCTGAGTGTGAGACCACACAGGAAGCCAAAAAGAATATTATTAAAAAGCCATTATCAGACCTTAGCAAGCTTGTGTCTACATGTACTGCGTGTCTGAAGTTTCTGAAAAAAAAACACTTTGTTTGAGTTACCATAAAGGCAAGATATATGAATCTTCAGCCACGTTACATCCTATGAATCATTAAGAGATTTACAGATAATATTGATCATAATCAACAGAGATCGCTGAGATTGGACAGCTGGGGTTTTTGTACTTCGAGTCTGAAATGAAGCGTGGTGCTGTGTGACACAAACACAGAGAGTAAGCGTGGGGTGCGTGTTCAGGCTGCGGCGGTGCTCATCGATTCTCCAAGGGGCAGCCACAGCAATGAGCTCACCAGCCAGAGATGATGTCATGACCTGTTGCTGGGAGCGAGGGGCGAGGGTGTGTGTGTGCTGCAGGGAGGATGGGGGGGGGGGGGCAGCAGCACACACACGAAATGAACCATCCAATAAATTCCCCGGGGGGCGGGGACCACGCTCAGACAAAGCCTCATGGCCAGAGAGCTTCCTGCCACCTGACAAATCGGCGAGTAGGGAAGCAGTGGTTGGTGAGACTTCTGCGTTGCTTTGGGCACAGTGACAAGAAATGAGTGAACCTTATGATGTTTGTCAGTGGAACCGTGTCTCCTAAACCTCAAACTGGGATTTCACTTGTAATATGTCTCAGTGTAAGATTTGATAAAGGAAGCGGATCTACCACAGCGAATGAGAATAATTGGAAAAAAAAACCCCTGTCATCTAACAGTGTGTGAACTCCTTTCTTATTTTCCTCTAAAAAGCTCTTACCGCTGTGAGGACTTATGTCAAACGTAATTTACAGGGCAGATGAAAGCAAATTTATTTCTGAGGGCATACTTTTCTTTGTTATACTTACATTGGCGCGATAATGTCCTCAGCTCTTGCCTGACCCCAGACGGGTTCAGTGTTTCATCTCCTTCAGTGTCTCCTGCTGTCGGGGATGTGTCTGGATAGCGGGGGGCTCGTCTTTACCGTGAAGCCGGCGGGCAGATTTACAGCCGCCACTGCCGGGGTCCTTTGGAGTGGAGATCACGGCGGAGTTGTATCTCAGCCCCCACCCCTTTCACCCCTCCCTGTTACAGTAAAATAATTATTAAATTGAAGGGTTCAGAGCAGGGCTCAAAGTGCTCCATAAACTGGAGCGCGTGGTCCAGGCGTTTTTCTGGGCTGCTAAATCTTCAAAGCTATTAGGTTTTCTGGAATTGGAGGGAGAGCCTTGCCATGCAGACAGCTGCTAAGTGAATCTGAATAAAGTTTGAAGTTGAATAACGGTGTTGTAATTACACATATGAACTGCCATGGTGATTTGTGAAATGCTGATTCTTGCCGCCACAATGCGTTGTACCATGTTGGTCTGTGGACATTTTGAACCCCTCACAACTGCAAGGTGCTTTGAGCTGTCTGCTCTGCATTTGGGGTTGTGTCTGAGAAGGTTAATGGTTTGTAATTGAAGTTAGCTGCGATTGGCTTGTTAACGTTTTTTAATGAAGTCAGTACCTTTGTACGGTGTGAGTTAACCCTGCCCCTCCTGCCATTTTGTCTCCCCCAGGTCCATCTGTTCGGGGCTACCCTCTCCTGTCAGTCATTACACGTCAGCCCCCCAGCCTGTCCCACGTATCCCAGCCCTCCCCTCCAGGCCAGCTGCCCCACCTGGGCCTGGTCTCCCCTTCAGAGCCTGCCCATGGGTCTGAGGCGCTCTGCAGTGAGACACACGCCAGCAACAGCAGCGAGTCAGAGGCGGAGCTTGGTGCCCCACGTCTCAAGAAGCCCCGCCGGAGTCGCACCATCTTCACTGAACTGCAGCTCGTGGGGTTGGAGAAGAAGTTCCAGAAACAGAAGTACCTGTCCACCCCTGACAGGTGAGCGTGTATCAGCAGGGTGTTGGCTCAAAGCCTCTATGCACAGCCCTTCACCAGAACCATCCATCCATCCATGCATTCATCCATCCATCCATGTATCCATCCATCATCCACCCATTTTCCATACCACTCATCCTCTGCAGGGGTACCTGGAGCACAAGGCAGTGCTTTACAAGGTTGACTGGGAACTTGAATGGCCAGCATGACACAAGAGACTAAATGAGGCAAGCAGCGAAACAATGTGGAAAATTAACTGTGATTTAAGTTGGAAACAATAAAAATCGACTTTGAGACTGTGGTTCTTAGTACATTTGCCTCAGCCTGTTTCACTCTGCTGATTTATTTACTACACATTAAAATGTAGACCACAATGTCGGTTAGTCACATGCATGCCTGTGCAGTGACTTAATGCTTGCTTTAGGAGTATTTAACAGGTTTACTGAACCTGAAGCAGTGGAAACCCCAGCACTGCTGCAGAGTAAGATCACAGGACTAATTCTGTATTTAGAGGAGATAAAACAGGAATATAAACATTTCGGTATCACTTCTGTTTATAAATTGTACAGCAACAAAACAGCTTTATACGTAGGTTCAAGTTCTGCCGTGCTTCGTAATTTGCACAGCCGGTTCAAGGAAGCCACGCAGTAACAGATGCAAAGGTTTTAGCGTGTTCCAGTTTGTAAAATTCCACCTCTCGTGTGCTTTGGCTGCCTAGTCGTTTTTTCCATTTCCATTACGTATTTGAGTTTGACCTCAAACATGTTCTATATGATAACTTGAGCGTTCCAGCCGAGAGCACCCAGTGTGCTCACGGGGGTTCCAGGTGAACATTTCGGAGAGTGGCGTGTGCAGACAACCCGCTTGTAAGTTGCGGCGTCGCGTGACGGGCCCGGTGCTGTCGGTATGGCACGAGCACAGTTACTCTGCAGTCAGACTGACACAATGAAGCCGTCCAGCAAGGCCAAACCCACCATGGAAGCCAGATACAGGCTCAGCATTTTCACGGCTCTAGATTTGAACACTTTGCAGCTTTTCCAGCAGAGCAATCGAGAGCTAATAAACTCCCCTGCATGTGAAACTGTCCTGGGAGCTTCCATTGTTAAAAACCAGTTAAATGCAGTGTTCTGTAACATTATACAGCTACGTATTTAGTCATTTTTAACCTGGTATAGCTTCTTGTAATTTAAAAAATGCTGCGTTTTCTCATATTGTTTTATTTGAATATACAGGCAAAACAGCATATAGCAGCGATGAGGTTAACAACACCTGTAACCATGATTTTAAGACATAGTCATTAAGAGGCATCTATATGTAGTTCTGGAATGGGTAGGGGCATCGGCTCTCACTCAGATCTCTTTTTATGCGAGGGTGTCATTTACGAAGGAGGCCCGTTAATGGCTCAAACGAAAGTGCCGCTTTCGTCTGCAGGGACTGCTTTCCCCACCCACCATTCCTCGCTGTAGCGGCTGGTATGACATGCCTGACGTGACAGATGGCTTGATCGCTGGGTCTTTAGAGCAGACCTTCAGAAACCCGCGGATCACACTCGCTGTTTATTTTCAGCCCAGCTTTCATGCGCGGTGGTGCCCACGGTTGCCGTCGGCCGCGGCGCTGCTTTCGGTCTGCCGCAAGCTCCTCCTGGCTTGCTCACAGAAGATGAGTGTCGGAGAACGAGACGGAAGAAGAGGGGGTTGACGGAGATGAAGGGGCTTGCCGGGGGCTCTGTGCTAATCCTCTCATTTCCAGCGCTGTTCTTGGTTTGCTTCAAATTAATGCTGGCTTTGGGTGAGGCGGGAAATCCTCTCATGCAGCCGTGAAGGACTTTGAAGGCAAATGTTGAGGAAATCTGGGGTAGACCATCATAAGGTCCACTGGTCCGGCTGTTATTCGATGTCCCCCTTGTTCCCCATTCATTTTTCACTCCCCCCTCCAGAGAGCACCAGCCAGTGAGTGTCGTGTTGCAAGGATAGTCGATTGCTTCATTAGTTATGGGGTTCGTGTGTTCCGGAAGGTTCCAAAGCCTCGTCTGGTGTGCAGTCAGGAAACTTTTATTCGATTAGTTCATGCCTGACAGATGTGGAGCCAGGGATCTGCTAGGTGTGCTGAGCAGTGGGTTTCAGGAAAGAACCTGGTCGGTGTGCTGTGTGACAGGTTTTAGACAGGGATCCGCTAGGTGTGCTCTGTGGTTGGTTTTAAGCAGAAAGCCAAAGATTGCTAGGCAGTCACAAACAATAACAAATGGGTCATGCAAAGAGAGCTACACGAGACCAACAGTTCCTAAATTCTTCTGCTGATACAGGTTTTGTTTCCATCTCCTTTCAGACTGGACCTGGCCCAGTCACTAGGCCTCACTCAACTGCAGGTCAAGACTTGGTACCAGAACCGGCGCATGAAGTGGAAGAAACTGGTACGGGCAGAAGAAGAGAAAAGCATGTTGGATGGGGGTGATGTTTGTAGGGGGTTGTTGGCTGTTAGTGAATGGATGGCACTGTTGGTCCATAAAACATTTAATCATCATCAGTCCTTGGAGTTGCTGTTCCAAGTGTCCGTCATCCTGTTATCACTGTAGTTTAAACGGTGGCTGGCAAGGGCCTTCCTCCCTACCCACACCTTGATCTGATGACACTTGTGTGATCCTTCAGGTTCTTAAAGGAGGACAGGAAGCACCCACCAAGCCCAAAGGGAGGCCCAAGAAGAACTCCATCCCCACCACAGAGGAGATCGAGGCGGAGGAGCGGTTGGCCAGGCTGGCGGAGGAGGAGCGGGTCCGCAGGGGTGTGGCAGCCATCCCCAGGGAGGCCCTGCAGTCCGAGCCCCAGGAGCGGGGCTTGTCAGGGGACCGCAAGCCCCGTGGGGTAGCCACCGTGGAGAGAACAACACTGGAGCTCCCAGCGGCACAGCCGGACTTGGGCCATGCTAGCTAAAGCCACGGCCCAGCAAAAGGCCAGCTGGGCCACACCGGGTGACCATGAGCACTTAGTGCCCCACGAGTGCAAACAGTCAGCTCTGACATTTGGAGTCAGCCTGGACAGGGGTGGGGGACAATGTGGAGGATGTAGCCTGGGGGTGGGGGGGGGGCGCTGTTACACTGGCGGGTTTTTTAGCAGAACACAAGTTCTCCTTTTCAGCAGCTGACAAGTATTTCCCATTGAAACGCAGGCACAAAAGTCGGTTATAAAAATCACTGTGTGTGGTCTCCTTCAGCCAGTGCTCTTCTGTGTTTTCTCCTACTGATCATAGGGCAGCGTGACGCCCCTGTGATATTAACATGTGCCTGATTTATGGATGTGCCAAATCTGCGTGTGGTATATCTGTGCAAAATCAGTCTTAACTGAAACGTCTGACACATTGGGTTTTGCAGTCCAAATTGAAAAACGTCGAAAAAAGTTGCTAATTGGTACCACATTTACTGGCATCAGATGACCTCAGAAGTTATGTGCTCAGTTCTCTTCAAAAGATGACATTGAACGTAGGTAAAGTTTAGGTTTAGTTCTCTGCAGTCCTGTGTGCCAGGTTAGGAAATCAGTACACACTAAACTATACTCATTAAATAGGTGTGCACCTATTATACCTTTTTTTTGAAAAATAAATAATCCTTTACATATTCCCCCTATTTTTGGTTATATCTTATTTTGCGTTTTGCCCGTATATAACTGATGTTCTGGACATACGCTCGTATGTGCGTGCACACACACGCACGCACGCATATGCTATATATACACTGTGTGTTTATGAAATGCCTACAGTAAAGGTGCCTTTGTTTCAGAGCTTTAAAGCTTCACAAAACGAAAGGGAGCCAAAAACCAGAATAACTGGACTGATTCAGGATTTGTGAGCTTGTATAACATTTAGCACTTTCCGCTCAAATGTTAGCGTTTGGTACTGCCGTTAAAAGCCAAACCGACAAAGATGAAAATACAAAAATATCTACAGTGTAAAAATATATTAAACTATATAATTACACCGTATAGGTCTTTATACAGATTTTTATATATTGTACACAGGAAAGCTTTAGTAATAGTATTTTAATGTTTTTTCATTACCTTAGTGCTACTAAAAAAGAGTCCTGTCATTTTGGTTTATTGCGTTTCCATGACGATATCGTTTAATTGGTATTTGGATAATGAGCACTCATCATCAAAGATGAGTAATCTTTTTGGCACCGGTTCTCGTAATAAAGTTACGATACGCTATTGAAGAACATATATTAACAGAATGTTTAACTTTGATTTGGAAAAAAAAAGGTGCAGATTCCATCCTTCATGTTGGTTCTGATTCTGTTTTGACACTGGACTGATTGTATTTGCCAAGTGGAAAAGCTCTTAAACTGTCAGGGACTCAGAAAAGAATAAATCACCCTCGCTGCCAATAAGCACAGAAACTGCCAAACATTTGAAAAACATTTTTAAAGATGTTTTGAGCCCTCAGGCTCTTGCACGAGCGCCGCGTTGTAAGCTACCCGCTCCTGTGACTGACAGGCAGGACACGAAGCTTCCCAGCGTTAAACGGCGCGCCAACTGCTCGTAATCTCGTATTTTGCCACTTCCAATGTTTATATTTGTTAAAACAAAATAGAAAGAAATCCATAAAAAAACGAGAAAATTTTGTTTCACGTAAAGTCATATAATTTTTTTTTCTGATGTAAATAATATGATAGAAAGACTAATTGTCTTGTTTTGGAATGAATAGTTACAAAGTGTTTGCTGAAAATGTATTATTTTGTTTCACAAAGCTATGATGTAATTTCTGTTGTATATGAGTGACTGCTTGCATATTTAAATACATTCAATAAAAAATACATTAATTTCATTTTATGTACCGAAAGCCTACGAGAGTTCAGTCATGTTTCACTGCTCAGAATTAACAAATATTAAAATGTTTCCACCGCACCTACTTATTTCGCAAATTAATATGATACTGTTGTCTCCTCACAAGCTGTGTAATTAATTTACTACATTTTTTTGTAAATTATTAGAAATGATTTCCAAATCGTTTTCTAATCAAAGTTTGTACCAGTACATTTTAGATTTTTTAACCTGATCTTGAAAGTTTTGGCAATTTTCTTCAAGATACAGACATGTAGACTAGATATTAGAGATATGCTTTGCTTTTAAAAACAAGGAATTATATTGTACAGTGTACTTGGAAATCTCATGAACGGAATGTAACACAGCAAATGTCCGGCACTCTACCTCTGAGTTGTATCACAGGTAGCGTCTGTGTTTCACCTCTACATCAAGGATTTTATTTCTTTCCCTCACGTGGAGCCAACGTTCATCGTTGTGCTCTCATTCCTGTGATATGAATTGGAATAAGGGATGTGCAAGCCTCATTTTGTGCCCACGGACCTCCCTGGGAATGCCGAGTGAAAATCTGTGTATCAGGGATCTCTGCAGAAATGGTGAAAAGGTGCCAGGCAGGTGGGTTCACCTTGACCCCATGGCAAGCACAGAGCTGTAGCTCTGCAGCGTACGCGAACACAGCAACCGTTGCTACGTTCCGTCGACGTTTGGAAAAGGCTGCCAAATATTCACTCATAAGTGAAGTAGGCAGGGTGGGAACTGCAAACTGTAAGCAGCGTGGCTGAAACATTAGATCATTGATTGATAATTGAGGACACAGTCTTATCTGTAGGGGTTTGGCTTCAGGCCCCTGATACGTAAGTGTTCAAGTCCCTTATATAAAATGGCGTAGTATTTGCATATAACCTATGCATAACCTCATGTATACTGTAAATTAACTCTATATTCTTATAAGACCTAACACTATTAATGTGAGTGCTCCTGCTTAGCCTTTGAGGGATCGCTTTAGATACTTAATCGTTTGTAAGGAGCCTTTTTTTTCACAGAAACAAAGAGCACACAGAACACAAGTAGCAAACGCATGAGACGGGAGGCGAACAGTGTTCAAACTGTGAGCTCTGGAGACAGACTGGGGCTCTAAGGAATGGTGGGAAGGTACAGCAGGGTGTGCCTTCACATCTCTTCATTTACTTGGGTTTAGCAAAGTGCTCGGCACACAGCAAATTCAATTCAATTCAATTTATTTTTATATAGTGCCTTTCACAACAATGTGCCTCACAGCGCAAATCCCACTTTTGCTTTATGGAACCTTCTGGTTGATTGAATCCAAGGATGTGGAACCTGCAGATATGGAGATCTGACTGTACATCGAGTTTGGCCTCACTCAGCAGATTTTGCACATTTCAAAATAACCCATAACAAAAGAAGAAGTTCTTAGAGGGAACAACATGAAATTTTCGGGAGGCACATGTATTTTTTTGCTGCAACTTTTGACAGTTGCCTCAGCAAAGACAATAACCATGGTAAAACAGCCAACAAGAAGACGTAAATTTGTGAAACAAATGTGCTTTTAAGCTCTGGGGGGACACGGCACAGGTCCTAAACATTAAAATCACACCTGAGAAGGTTTTACAATATTCTCCTCAGGTTCAATTGATCATCGGTGGGAATTGCTGACATCTTTCTATTAGCTCCTCAGTGGCACTTTCTTTAGAACAATTTTTTTTTCTAAGGCAAAAGTACAGGTTGTGGCATGCGTGAGACCACGCTGTCATCATCATGTCACAGGGTGAAGGACGGTTACAGAAACAGCCTACAGTAATACCTGCGTTCTGCTCCAAGGACCTGTAATTTTCTCACAAGCCAGGGTTCACCCTCAGGTCAGTGGCAGAAGATAACGTCAACATTTCCCCTCCCAAAAAGGCGTCTGTCGCACATCTTCACCTGTCAGCTTACTGCTGTCCAAGAAATCAGAGTTGTGGATTGTGGGGGGGGGTTCTTTCCATTGTGCCCCTTTCATTGTTGTGACAGAGGAAGCAATTTATAAATACCAGAGGGAGAAAGCTCAGCCTGTCAGTCAGGGAAGTGTCCCTCAGTCAGATGAACAAAGATGTTGTTGTTTAAACAACAGTGTGTAAGCAAACCCATAATTACTCTGCGCATGAACATAAATATAAAAATGAATTTAGGTCAAAGTGTCACACCCCTCTGAACTCATGACAGGAAGATACAAATGTTAGTTTGCTTTTTAACCAGCAAAACGTAATGTAACCATTCTTGTTTCCAAAATCAAATTAAAGATGCAAGGACTTCCTTGCAGTGTGCAAGCACTAAGATGGTTTATTTAGCCGGATGTGAGTAACATTCTGAAGTATGTGTAAGGAGAACTGATTTTCGTCGATTAAGTTATGAATGTAATCAAAGTTAAAGTGATTAGGTTTTATATTATGGTTTATATATTAAATATTGTATCCCATGCAAAATATTTTAGTTAATAATTAAAGGCATTAAACTTAATTGAAACATGAATTTTTTTTAGATAGGAAATAGAGCCCGGGTCATAAAGTCCCACGGTCAACAAAACGACTGTTGAATGTTAATGAGACAATTGAATTAAAATACAAATTCAATGTTTCTAATTTTATGCAACTGTGATATCCTGCTTTAAATGCCATGCAGTCCCAGCAAACGCAACGGAACAACAAGACGCTACGATTCTTATCGGCCAAATGCTGGACTTCCTGTGTTACTTCACCGCATCTTAATGGAGAAGGTTGAGCGTAGCCAGGAAGCTCTTGCTTCTGGGGGAGTCTCTCTGAATTAGATTCCTGCTTTCCTCTTTCCTGCCATTAGAACGGTCAGCTGCTCCCACGGATGACTCGCGGGTTCTTTCCACCAACACCTTTGGCTGGGCCAGTCCCGTTTCCCATTATCCCAACAGCTGACTAAGGGCTTTGATTTCAGTCGGCTGGTTAATTTATTTACTGGACCAATTACTGCGGAGGCCGTCGCCCGGTCTACCCGTTCTGGTGGTCTGGTCAACACGTCGCCGTCTGTGCGATAGCACCGCCTCCCACTCACAGAGCTCGTAAACCGGCTTGTTTTCTTGCTGGCACTGACGTTTGGGAGGGGTTCCCTGTGAGTAAACAGGGAGGCCTGGGAGTGTGGGTATAATCTGCCAGTGGCGGGCAATGACAGTTCTGTCTCCTGGCAGGTAGACGACACAAAGTTCTACACTGTGGCTGAAGATTTGCCTTCAGCACCTTATAAAACAGCCCCCTACAGAGTTGGGGGGTGGCATCATGCAGGGAGAATACTGTTGTAGGATATGGGTTTGGGGCGGAGGAGGGGGGTGTGAGTAATAACTCATTCTGCTACTCAGCCGTATTTAGTCTGTATTTAGTCCACACCATGGCTGTTACCAGCCCAGTCTTGAGGGACATGTCCTTGTTTTATTGCTGTCTTTCAACCCTTTTCCTTTCACTGTTTAGATTTATTTTGGATCACTTACAGCAGAACCAAAGGAAAAGCCCCCTCAGATCAGAATGACTTTCTACCCCCAACAACTTTGGTAAGGCTTTTAGGTCCCACCAGTGCTGACTGCTGGACTTTCTCAAGGCTCCTGTCTCTTCCCATCCTTTCTTTTGATAATCTAACAATGAAGAACAATGTTTACAAGCTCCATTTGTGTCCAGTCCTCATTTTATACTCTGAATTAGATTTGTAAGTCGAGCAAACTGAAAACCAAGGATACAGAGAAGAGGTCCCAGCAAACAGGGAACATTATCAGAACATTCACTAACATTCTGGAAGTTCTGGGAAGGTTAGTCAATGTTCTGGGAACATTCCCCCGTTTGCGGGGGCCGACAGGGTGATCCTGCATCACCGTTCATCAGATTGCTGTGCTGCGACGTATGCGCAGAAAGCTTGGCTTTGACTGTCGATGAGAGCGACCTGCCCTCTCAGAGAAAACATTTTTGTGTAAATGTCTGTCTTCAAGCAGCTTTATTTATTTTCTCCATTTTATCCTGCTGCCTGTTATGTTGACCAGCGTGCAAAGACAGCTGCCTGAACTCACTTCCTCTCACTCCGAGTGCATAATCGAGAGCTTATCTTAACTGGGTCCTTCCTTCTATCACTGGTGCTACACGTTGAGGTTGAGCATTTGAGCTTCATCGCCGGAGCTGTTCCTGTGTTGACTGACAGGATCGTCGCAGGTCCGTACACTCGAGGTGAACCAGAGTTTGTGGGGCGACGCAACAGAAAAAGTGAATAAAAGTGTTAACGTCACTCAGCCGTGGTTTTAAGCAGCAACTTAACGAGAGAAGGCCAACATTCCTCTGCGTTTAAGCTAACAAAACAGGGAAGGCAGATTGACAGGCAGATTTAAAATGTTCCTGTTTTTTACCATCTCCACTCCATTCTTACTCTGATAAGTACAGATGTCAGAAGGGTTCAGAAAAGACCTGATTGATGTCGCAGTACCAGGAGCCTGGAGCGGCTAGGGTTCACGGACGTGCCGGTGGGCGAGGCTGAACGAAGAACTGGTGCCCAGCTGGCACCCACAACCCACAAACTATTGTGGGTTAAAGTTTGCGGATGTGATTTTTTTTTTTGTGTGTGTTTGTGGATGTGTGTTTTTTAAATATTAACCAAATTCACCAATGATCTGCAGAAGAAAAGTAACATCGTTGCTAGAGTGGAACATTTATAATGTAAACTATCTGGCTTAATGTACTGGAGCAATATGAAAACGGTGTACTTAAAAAAATGTCTTTTGCTGTTCTTCCGGCTGCCATGAGTACCTGCTTCATATACTTTAGTACGGCCCTGACTATGGGTGCTATGATGATGAAACATTGTCAATAAAATAACCCTTCAGTTTTATGAGGCCACAAGTGGGTGTAATTCAATCAGTTATTTTCCAACTCAGGGAGAGCGAAAGAGAGAGAGACAGCAAGGCGAGGGAGAGAAAGAGAGTGAATAAAAACATTAAAATACTATTTTGTTTTACAAGCATCAGTTCCAATTGCAAAGTTATTACAAGCATCATTAGACTGCAGCTGAATCTAGTTATCTAAAGGAAAAGTTAATACTGTATTCCACCAACAAACTGTACTTGTTATGTCTTTATAATTTTTGTTTTATAAAGAAGTCATTTTGGAGACAAGGTCCAGATCATGTTTTACATGGAGAGGGTGACAGTGAAAGTTAGCGATATGGGTTTGTGGGGGCTGTAGCGGCAGACGTGTTTTGTGTGCTACATGTCGGAGCTGTGCTGTTCCAACAAAAGGGCCATTACAACAGAAGGACGGGTGACACGCCACGGCGAGGGACAGCCCCGCCTACCTCCCTTCGAGTACCTGTCATAACTATCAGCAACCTCAGAGCCATAAAGAATGCACCAGCTTGCCAGTCTTCGCTGAGTCCCAGCCTTGTGTTATGGTGCCCGTTGCTATAAACATCTGTGTAATTTGCATTAAGTATGCGATACTGTAATATTTTCTCTGAGATGTTATCAGTCAAGTTCTGGCACTGTGCCCTCTATTGAAGGTGAAGGAGGAAGACGTCGGCGGAATGTCAACAGGGCGATCGCTCGGTGGAGGAAAAGGCGAACGCGGCGGCGGACTTAACCCTTCCAGGTTTCGCTCTGCTTCTCCGTGTTAAGGACCCAAGCAACGTTGCAGGCGGCTCACGGCAGGCGTGGAGGACCACGGGGGCGTGCGCGTGCACGCGACCTTGTGGCTGAGGTCAATGATCACATACACACACACACGACCACACAAAGTTTAGTAGCGTCTTGGCGGTCGAAGGTCTTAAACGTTCGCAGAACGTCGCTTCTCAGTGAAACGCCGAGTGAAACGGAAAAAAAAGAGCCAAGCAGTGCTGAGCCATTTCCTTAAGTCGAATTTAAAAATGTTAAATGGCTGCCACAGACTGTGATGTTTTTTTTTCCCCTTCTTGTGGGTGGTACTAATTTGATTGGCCTAATATGTAGGGATGATACGCTTCCTGATCAGTCATGTAGGCAAACAATCAAACAATCACCCTCTGGTGCTGGAGGGAGATCAGACAGGGGACCTGTTGCCGGACCAGCATTGCTCCTGCTATTGGGAGAACGGGAGTTCGCTCACTGTCTGTCCTCCACCTGAGGATGGGGTCCCCTGCGGGTTTTCGCGGATGGTGTCGGCTGGGTGCGGACGGGTGTTTGAACTGGATCTGCTGTTGATTGAAATGAATCGGCCCGATATCAGAACTCTTTATAACTTGATCCCAGCGACAGATGGAAATACCATTGGAGAGGACACTTCGCCTAATCCTCCCCACTGCGCCCCCCTCCCACTTCTCAAGTGCTCCTGCATTCTTGGGTGTCTGAGGGGAAAGGGGACAGGAGAATGGCTGGAGATTAAACCCCATGCGTTACATCATGGCCGCCTGGACGAGACTATGAGCTTGGGGCCACAAAATTTCATGGTGGGATGGAACAAGGTTTGGTCTAC
>JABJVR010004546.1:0-14590 GCA_025773905.1 Chitala chitala
GCTCTGGGATGGGCTCCAGGTTTCCCCGTGACCCTCACCAGGAATAAGCGGTTAAGATAATGGATGGATGGATAATATTTATATCTTAAGAAAATGCAGAATCTTATATTCATTCCTTCCACACTGCATGGGAAGTGATACATACACTATCTTATCAAAGACCATAATAGTATGTTTATCAGTAATGATAACATTCACAAATGTTTACAGGTAATGACAGAATATGCAAATGCATGGCATTGCATTAAACTTTAAACTGCTCTTAAGAAGTAAAAACCAAAATCTGTTATACTATTTGCAGGCATTTTGATAATATCACTCTAAGGATCCCAGCACTGATAAAGAGAACATGTTGGTGTATTTTAAAATAAGTATGACATACTGGACCTGTCATACCCTACTCTCCTCACCATTTTCCTGTGTTTCTTGTTTTACTTTGTTCTTTATTTTCCCTTGTGACAATGTTAATTCTATCAGTGCGGTCAGCTGTCCCTCATTTACGCCTCTTTATATTCCTACCTTGTGTTCCTTTGCCGGTTGTTATATGTAGATGTTAGTAGTGATATGCCTATGTTAGGTGATCCTTGTTACTTACTGTTTTTCATGCCTTTTTCCTTCTGTGTGGACCCCTTTCGTTTAAATAAACCCTTCTGCGCTTAGACTCAGCCATCACTTCGTGCATTTGTTCCCTGTACATTATACAAATTAAAAAGCAAAATAAACAAAATAAAAGAAAATTTTAAATTATTATTAATATTGAAATGTCTACTTTTTATATGTAATTTAGATTTTGTCTGTTCAGTTGTAACATTAACATTGGCCCTTGTGTAACAGAAATAAACAGCGTGGACTGAATGGAACGAAAAAATCAATGTTACATAAGGGCCAAAGTTAAGGTTACAAGTATATTTGTGGTGGGTACTACAATACATGAAACACTATAAGTGTACATCTTATGAATATGCAGCTTTCAGGAGACCTATAATTGCCTTATAATGAGTATTTTTTTATTTAAAAAGAAAATTAAAGACAGCAAACCCTGGAGGGACATGGTCACAGTGACCAACTTTGGTAAATGATTATTTAACATAATTACTGCACAGGGGACACACAGACTTTGGTCTTTGAGCTGAGCTTCTGAGATCTCAGAGCACTAATGTCCAAAATTAATAAAGTTGTTCACTTGAACATTTTCATCACTGTGATATTGCACTGTTATTATTTTTTCAAATAATCTAAAATCTAACTGCAAGTTTTCAATCACAGCCCTATCAGTAAAAAACTGTCTCCCATATTAATTAGCTGATTTCAATTAAGTCTGTGCCTGATAATGATAAAGTTAAAGATGATAAAGTGAGGACAGTTACTAATATATTTATCTAAAATGAAGCAGGTTTCCATGTAGTCCACATTCTGAATACAAGGAATGCAAAGCGACACATCTGCAGACTGAAGGTATTTCACTTGATTTCAAAGTAAATTTTGTCTTTTGAGAAAACCCATAAAATGATAAACCTTCAACTGATAAGTAAACTGAAATTAAAAAATAAATTAATTAAGCTTAAATTTACATTGGAAGAAAAATATTGCAATTTGAAGGAAATGTGAAAATAGATGTTTCCACAACAGTTCAGTCAGTCAGTCAGTCATCTTCTATACCGTTTCACCCTGTTAAGGGTCGCGGGAAGCCCGGAGCCCATCCCAGGACACACAGGGTGCAGGGCAGGGGGCACCCAGGATGGGGCGCCAACCCACCGCAGGGCACATGCCACAACAGTTACTATGAATTAAAATGTTTAATTGAAATGAGCTGTCTGAGATAAAGTGCACAATTACTGCTGTAATTTCACAAATCTGTAGAGTTTCAGAAGTACAGTAGATATTAGTGAATAAGGTGGATTCATGTAGTCATGCACTTTTTAACAGCCATGATACTTTATACACAATCACCACATATCCTAATTTAGTTTTTTTAACATGGCCAGCTTATTCACTTCCTTCAAACAGATAATGCACCCTCCCCTTGTAACAAACTCACAACACCTAGAGAATAAGAACATAAAAAATACCGTAAGTTACTTTTTCAAAATTTGTAAATTAATAGTCCTTATAAGAGCAGTGCATTTGCTTCTGTGGAGTTGTTTATGGTGAAACGTGGACACACAAGTGCAGTTTACTGTCAACCTGCTATTATGTCCAGAGTTATAACAAGAGTTTCCTCCGCAGGGTGGCCAGGCACACCCTTAGAGATAGGGTGAGGAGCTCAGTCACCAGGGAGGAGCTCGGAGTAGAGCCACTGCTCCTCTACATCGAGAAGAACCAGTTGAGGTGGCTCAGGCTTTCGGATGCCTCTGGGACGCCTCCCTGGGGAGGTGTTCTGTACATGTCCCACTGGGAGGATACCCTGGGAAAGACCCAGGACACGTTGGAGGGAATATGTATCCCCGCGACCTGGTCCCGGATAAAGCAGCAAAATAAGATGGATGGATGGATGGATGGTCATAGCAAGAGCTTCAACAGCCAACCCACAGTATTGTCCCTCTCCATCCACGTGCATGTATCCCTTAAACCCTTACAAGTATGAGTAATCCCTTTCTGTGTAGAGATGAATGACCTGTATCCAAAAGGTCTGAAACTGTCTTTGTTAAATGTTTACATGAATGACTATTAATGCACTTCCGTGTTTTAATTCATAATTACACATTTCCAGTGTCATAACTTAGTGTTCCTGAAAATGAAAAATATAAAAATATTATACTCCATTATTTACCAGATACGTTCATGTTTTTTACACAATATATTTACTTCATCACTGGTTTAGCAGTTCCATTGAGGGGAAGGGATTCTGTATATTCTGACTGCAAGAAATGGAAGGTGCGTTTCTGTGCAGTAATATATTTTTTGGAAGGCTTCTGGGCTTCTATTATAAGACAACCTAACAAATTAGAAGTCCATTTATTCTTAAATCCTCTCCTTCTATTTCATTCCATCTAAAAAAAATACAAATCGGAAAAGAGCAGATAAAAGGCATTCTTCTCTCATGTCACCAGAAATTGGAAATTATAATTGCGATACTGCTGATATGGTTAGATACCTTATCTTTAGGATTTCTCTTTACAGCCAAGAAATTTTACACAGGCCATTGAGCTGAAAACCTTGCAGTGGGAAGTTGGCCATTATCTAATCCCTTTCAGTTCATTAAACTCTTCAATAAGGGTGTTGTTGCTGCACAGACGTACAAGGAAGGAGTGCTTTAAAAACCCCAAAATGCTATTACAAAAATAAAAGGGTTGCACATGATCACAATAAAGTTACCAAAGCAGAAAGCAGAAAGTAATGCAGTAGCTGTTCATTTGAAGCTTAGATTTTCTCCTTATCAATGCAGTTGCCACAAAAGTAAATGTTGTAATGCTGCCTACTGGTGTGTCTTGAAGATTAACTACTTGCATAATGCTGGACACCAGATGTTGTTCGAAATGATATAGGAAACCAGTCCTTAGAGCACCTGATGGTACCTTGGTGCTCCATGGAAGGCTTTCTTTGTTGTTTATCTAACATTCTTTCTCAGTACTATGCTTTGTTCAGAGACATAAATCCTTACAGTTTATACATTAAGGTTAATAACACTCTAATGGTTTTTTTTGGAAAACATTTTCTCACAATACTCCTGTTTCACAGTAGTTGTCCAATATAGCAGTAGCCCAGTAGCTCAGTGACTAGGGCTGACTAGCCTTGTCTGCTAGTGACTGACTAGTGACCAGCCTTGTCATGGCTTAGGACTATGGAGTTGGAGTCTTGGTTTTGGCAGTGCGTGCATGGAGTTTGCATGTTCTCCATCTGCTGGTATGGGTTTTATCCAAGTGTTATGGTCCTATCACACATACCAAGGATTTGCAGGTCAAGTGGCATGGAACCTCAAATTACTAGCTTGTGCGTGTGTGCATGTTTGTGTGAGAGTGTGTGTCTGTGTGTGGGTGTGTTTGTTTGTGTGAGAGTGTGTGTCAGTGTGTGGGTGTGTTTGTTTGTGTGAGAGTGTGTGTCTGTGTGTGGGTGTGTTTGTTTGTGTCGTGTACATGCTCGGCAGTTTATCCGGGGTCTACCAGGTCTTGTGCCCTGTACTGCCAGGTGTAAACTGCATGCTTGACCAGAATTATCCAGTTGAAAAATTAATAAAGGAATATTTAGTATTGATTATTAATTACTGCTTTACATATAATTACTACATTAATCATATTAACACAGAGAAATCCACTGCACTGGTAGTATAATAATAAAAAATATAATAATATTAATACTTATAATAATAAAATGTGGGTATAACTTAAGTCCAGTGAAACTTTTTTGAGCAGTACCTCTTCTGTCGTCTGGAAATTACTCTTTAGTGACAGTAATAGAATACATATATTTTAATTTTGTTTTTTATATATATTGAGGTCCACGACTGGTTATTTATTAATACCTTTTCAAAACTGGACAGGGCAGAATTTTATCCTTCCACTTCACTGTGTTTATGTAACTGTCATTCCAGACACCCTCCAATACCAGTGGGGGGGGAAAAAATTACATGTTGTACTTGAGTGGACCTCTTGAACAGAGCTGTTTTAATGACAGAAAAATGTCCCAGAAATGCTGTAGGGCACAGATCAGGTGACCTTTTTTATGTCACTGTGAGGAGAGGAGGGACACAGAGCCATGAAAAGCCTTTTCATCTTCTACACACAGAAGTCTTTGAGCGCAGTGCTGAACACCAAGAACACTGGCAGGCTGCAGCAGTGCTGATGGAACACAGTCCAAAGCCCAGATACAGCACAGACATCTACAAGGAACATACAGCAGCAGCTGTTACATGGCTACAGTATGTATTTTTAATCTTGTATATTGCTGCTCTTCAGTATTTTGTTTCTAGTATATCATCTAGTATATTAGTATTACTTAGTATATTAGTATGCTAGTAGATAATAGTATATTGGTGTATATTTCTTTAGTATATTATACTATACTACTGTAAATACACAAAAGATCTTTAGTAATTTATTTTGTACGTTACTTTTTTATAGCACCTTAACATGTTATGTCTATGTGTGTACCTCCCCTGTGGTTCTCACTTATGGAGAGATGCACGGAAATTTCTTTGTGCTTACAATGACAATAAAGGGATTCTAATTCTAGAGCAGCAACAGTGTTCATGATGTTTATTCATGTGCTCTTCAGTTTAAACAGTTAGTACTTTAGAGTATGTTAACATTAACATAGTCATAATAAAAAAGAAATAATACACATTTTTATGTCATACATATTAAAAAAATCTTCCGCTCCCTCTCCCCTCTCTCTGTCTACACACACACACCCACACACACACACACACACACACACACACACACACACACACACACACACATACACACACCTGGTCCAAAATTGAAATGTCATTTTTTTCTCAACCTCTGCCAAGCTCTACAGTCTCATCCTCTACCAGAGGAAGGGTAAGAGAGGAACATATGCTGGATACTAACTCCAGCTGGGGGAAATGGTGTCAGCAATATGAAAGAACTTGATAAAAATCACTGTGTGTCACAAAGGAGCAACATCAGAGGGTGTAAAATGCATCGTTTAAATGCAGGTTTTAGAAACAAACCACCTGGTAGTAATTTCAGATGGTGGCATAGAAAGTTCATGTGATGTGGTGAACTCCAAATCTGTCCTATAGGATTAAAGTAAAGAGATGTATCAGAATGAATGCCAGGCTTTCATAAAGTATCAAGTCCTGAACACATTAAAGTTTTAAACCCTGTTAACCTTCATTATATAAATGTACATCTAGCTTGTCTGGCCAGTAGTTATTCTTCTGTAACTACCTGTCTAGGTATAATATGACATAATATGTTATATATATGTTATTTATATGTTGTGAAAGACTTCTATAGAAAACAATAAGAGTGCTCTAAAATAAATTATATGACTAAATTTTTCAATGTGAGTGTGTTTGTATGTGTATGTGTGTGTATGTAGAGGTAGCAGTGTGCTGTAGATAAACTCTGGGTTGTCAGGACAAGAGCCTGATTAGGAAGAGACTCAGGTCTTTAGCTCAGCAGACTAATCCTCTTGTCTGGTAATCTCTGTGTGGGCTGTATAGACCCGGGTTTGAATCTGTGCAGTGCTGCCCTTGTTACATACAAAAACACAAATATAAATGAATGTTCCTTTTCAAACTGGACTGGAGATTGAAGGACATCCAGCAAAGATGTGGAAATGTGGAAATTTGTTCAAGACAATTGGAAAACCACCCCGGGTAAATAATTAATGCAGCCTGTTGGAAGAATCCCAAGAGTTTGCAAAACTGTAATCAAGGCAAGAGGCAACTATTGTGAAGTATCTAAAATATAAGAGTTTAGAATTTTTGCTAATTCCGTATAAATTATTTGAATGCCTTCATTGCTGTTCTAAATGGCAGGAAATTGCAAAAATAAAGACTAAGCTAATACTACTGTATATACAGCATATACAGATATACTACTTTGTTTTGTGTGTGTGTGTGTGTGTGTGTGTGTGTGTGTGTGTGTGTGTGCATGTATATGTATATATCTGATCTCTGACAATGCACAAACGCTGTAATAACCATGATGATGAAAAAAGAAAGGAAGTAAACTGTAGATTATACTGAAGAATAGTTCTTTAACTTGTACTTGGAGGCATCCGCACCATCTTCATGTGACTGCTCAGTTTTGAGGGCACTCTATCAGACCTGGGCCAAGAGCTGTGTGAAAGAAGCTGATCAGTTTGCAAAAACAACCTTTGGCAGCAACATGTGAACAGACTGGTTTATGCTTTGTTTGCTACAAGATGGAAATCTGTTCTGCAGAGCCACCATGGTGTGCCTGGTAATGAAGCCTTGAATTAAGGTCACATCGCATTTCAATCCCTCAAGCGTTATATGTTTTCTCGCACTGCCTCTGAGGTCCAGTTTAAAAGCAGGTATGGTTATTAGGAAGGTTGAACATTCACCACAGAAGCTATAAACCTGTTTCTTCAGGCTGTTTTTTACATGCTGTGTAACTGCAAGATATGGATGGGGATACCATGTGAAGTCAGCTGCTTGGTTAATAAAACTGATGTGTTGTATCTACATTTTTTATCAGCTATAGTTTGTGTATATATAAGTAAAAAGGTATGTTTAAATTTACATAATTAATGGAATGAAACTGCAGAAACAAAAAAGATGTCTGCTCACCTGCAATATTAAATATTTCGGTGTTATTAAAAAAATCAGCTGCTGACTGGTAGTAAATGATATAAATAAAAATGCATTTGCATATTAGTGTTACATTAATTGTATTTGCACATCCATCATACATATTGTTAAGGGAAATAAACAACATGGTAATTTGACTGCATACAAGGAGTCTCATTTCTTAAATTTATCTGAAAAGACTATACTGCTCATGGTTGTCACAAACCAGCTATTATGCAAGGTTAACTAAAGCACAGCTATTTACAGGTTGACTAATTCATGATAACATATGGCACATGTATTCTAGTAATGCAGTAAAATACATTTTTATCATGAGGCAAAAAGGTCAGAGCAGGAGAGGAGAGGGGAGAAGAGGGAGAAGAGGAGAAGGGAGGGACTTGAAACAAAGTAGATCAAGACCAAAAGAATCAAAACATGAGACAGAAGGGAATGATAAAAGACACAAAGCTAGTGTGAGGGGGGCTTAAACAAGGAAACAAGGCTGTAACATCTGACAAGAACACAAGGTGGGGCTCCAAATAAACATGGCAGAGGTGAGGTCTACATGCAGGGAGAAATTTAATGGTGAACAGGAGCCCAAGGGGACTTGGATCAAAAAGACAAAAAAGGTTCAAAGGACACTGGGGGCTAAGGGACAACAGACACTAAAACTCAAGGCAAACTCAGACTACAATATACACATCAATAGGGCAGAGACACGCTCACTCAAACTACAATGGCCAGCAGACATACTACACAGAGGCTAGTGTTACACCAACTGGCAAAGACAAGGGTAAAACTCAAAGCCTGAAAAGCACACAGCAGGAAACCACCACCAGTCGTAAGCACTTCAACAATTGGAAAAAAGAGGCAAAGTAGCAATGAGACGAGGCCTGACAACAAGGGGCCATGGTTGCACACAAACTCACAGCGCCAGTTACCTTCGCCAGCAGACATGATACCGTTATCATTCAGTGTAAAAAAAGCACCAGGCTATTTTATTTCAAAACCCATGTGCTGTACATAAAATTAAGCAATTATAATAATTTGTAACAATATTAATAACCATAAAAATGTTTCATTTGTCTTTTGACGTGCCTGATGGCAGAAAAAGATTACGCACTGTCCGTGTTTCTTCAAAATTGATGCAACGCTTTTTTCAGGATGTCCCAGATTAAATCCCTGGGGCCCAGGTCAAAGAACTGCTGCACAATGTGACAGCATTTGCCAAGCAAAACTGTCTTGCTCTGTCATTTGAGGAAAGAAATTGTTTTTCAGGTTTAAACAAACTATGGATTTACACTTTAAAATAGCCACCATGGCAACAGATAAGCTGAGTGGCTCAAAGAGTAAAGAACACTTGTAATATGTGCACTTCTTTGTGAGATGGTTTACGGATAATTTGATTAATTGTCTGTAACAGAGCTGGATATAGAACTCTGCAATCACAACCTTTCACTGTCAGCGTTTATGCAACTTTTCACCTAAAATTTGCCTCGGCAGCTATTCCTCTCAGCGTCCCTTCGTGTTTTAATTTATTATTTTGTTGTTAGTTTTCCTCCTTATGTCAAGTGTGTGATGAACCGTGCCTCGGGGGCCAGGATGCTTTGGGGGCCAGCTTCGGCTCGTTTTGAACGATGACCTGACAAGTGAATCAGAGCGAAACGTGACACGGCAGGCTTGCTGCCGCTCGTCACTGCAGGACGGCACATCTGTCTGTCTGCTACTGATACTTCTTTATGTGTCAACTTGAGATGGAAAAGATGTCATGTCACACAAGCAACTGCTAAAAGGCCTTTGCAACTGCCTAATAAAAACAACCAAGTTTTCACCTTTTGCTGCTTGTGGAAAAGTGGAACTCGACTATTCATGCATTTTTGTCCCAAATATATTTTATTTTTGGATTACTTAATTTGTATTTCATTTACCTATGAATCACAATATAAGGAAACTGAGATATCACCTGGTAAAATAGTTTCCCAAGATGGCTGTATTCTTACAATGAGTTTTTAACAAATAAGCAACCGAATAGACGAAAACATCCACTTTGGCACTGGATAACATATCGCCGATAATCTGTGAATGATTGAAATGAAGTAATGCTCTGGTGAGTAATACTCCCAGAAGGGGTGCAAGTTTGCTGCACTGTTCCTTGTCATGCATTTTGCTAATGGGCTGAAGGTACAGACTCAACTGGTTTCCCCTGCCTGTGGAGGTGGACAGCAGAAGCGGAGCTGCCTTGTTAGTCTCTGCTAGATGAATAGGCTCCCTTTCGCAGGGGTTCTCCAACATCCTAGGAGGAGGTTGTTTGTTCCAATTCTCATCCTTGGTACCTCATGTCATTTCCGCTGTAGCTCTGCATTGTACTATAAAAAGACATAGACTCTGACTGGAAGCCCAGAGTTATAAAAATATATCTGTAGTTGTGTGTGTGTGTGTGTGTGTGTGTGTGTGTGTGTGTGTGTGTGTGTGTGTGTGTGTGTGTGTGCATGCATGTGCACATGAGCGCATGCACACAGTTCTATTTGTGTGTCTGCCTCACTCACAAATTAAATAGAAATGACTTTGTGGTTGCACATTCGTGACTGGAATGTCCACCAGCAAGAGATTCGGGTTTTATGTGAATTTTGACTTCACAGGAAGACAAAAGATATGAATGGATGTAGATATGAATGGATGTATTTCCTTATGCTCTGACTGGCAAATTATCTTTTGACATTTTCAGATGAGCTTTTGCCAACATATGACAGAACGCATGTCAGGATGCATCATGATTAAAATGCAGGATGAATGTACAATTTAGATGCTGTTGATGACCACTATGTTCAAGAGTGATGGGAATGACAGGTCTGAACCTACTCCTTCTGTATATCTGGGAAATCATACAGTCTGGTTCTTAGCGGATGGGCAGCAAGAGCACACAGCCAGCCTTTGTAATCTGTCAAACTACATAGTGCTCTACAATACAGTCCCAATGATGCTGCCTAATGGAACAGAAACAACCTATAGTTAAGCTGTTGCAGTCCATACAGCAACGCACTTGTGGAATGAGTGGCGCAATTGCACACTGAGTTCAGTGAAATGGTATGTTCTATAAGGTCAATACATGTATTTGTATTTAAATGTTTTCAGCGATCTTTCAGCCTTAGAATCCATGGCCATGTTTCCCAATTTTCAGAACTCACAAAAATAAACTGTTAAGGCTACTTTGACCTGTGTTGGGGGCCCATATAAATAAATGGTTGTTTGTGACAAGAAAATTGATGGTCATCTTCTGTAAAAAAAAATCAGTGTGGTTGTATGTTATTGGTGACTTATGCTGGTGAAATCCTCCACGTTTCAAGATTTTTTTTTTTTGTAAAACAGCTCATGCTGACAGATGCGTTTCAGTGCTATACAGAAGTGAAGAAAATGTTCTGTGCCTCTAATTTAAAATGCACCGTGAGCGTCTGCTATGGATGCTGTTGATGTAAAGAGCAGGATGATGTCACAACAAAAAGAACTTTCCTGGTTATGAAAATTAACATGATAATACTTCTGTTTGCTGCAGCGACATGCTCAAATATATATTTCGCTGGCTGAAAATACTGTCAAAGCTTATAAATGATCAAAGGCAAATTAACTTGTCACAGGCTGGTGGAGCCGTTTAATGCATAAACTGCTGTGAAATTCATCATATGTGCTGCCGCAGAGCCAAAAAGGGCATGGGGGTGGGGAGGGGCGGGAGAGCCTGCTGTCTGCTCAGCAGCCTCTCCAGCAGGGCCGAGTTCAGCAGCCCGGACAGCAGGACACCTTGCTTGGGTCATCGCACCTGGGAAAAGTGGCACAGCTGTTCTGCTGCTGCTGGCCAAGCCAGGAGTCCTAAATGGAGGCGATGTTACTTGAAGCAAGGAGCACCAGCTGTAGCACTCTTCTTATTGCATGCCTTCAACAGGTCTTTCATGATCCAGGCAATCTGTGCAGATTAATAAATCAATGGTCTTTGTTGACTTTTTACATGGTCATCTTCTCTGAAAAAAATGTTTACCTACCCTTTTCAAGATCTTTTTAGAAGTATTCTTACCTTTTGGTATTCTTTGATGCTGACACACATGGCACCTTTATTCATGTGTATTTGACACTTTTGCTCAAATTTCAAATTAATCACATTTTCCTATATCCACGGAAAATATACAAAAAAAAAAATAACAGCACTGTCATGCAGTAAACAGTTGGTATTATGAAATGACAAGTTGGGAAACCCATCGTCTGCAGGAAGAGGAAGGACAATGGTGGAAGGCAGAAAGTTAATCACAAATGTTCCTCCTTGAAAATTTGGTCCTAAATATTCCTGCCTTTTGTTGGCAAAAAGCTCACCTACGTCAGGGTCATTTTATAGAAGGAGGCATAGAATGTATATCATATTTATTGCAAAGGCTTATTCAAATTTTATAAGAACTGCTAAAAAAATGCTTTCATCCAGAAGTCCTGAGAAACAACATAGTAACGATCTTTGTGGCGTTTTTTTTTTTCCCTTTATTTGGTATCCACATACAATTTGACAGAATTCTTTTCAGTTGAACAGGACTGTCAGACTGAAATCCAGATTGTTTCCAACACCTTGAAAAATTAGTAGAATTTGAGTTAACACAGGCTATACAAAGTTGTGTAAAATGTCAAAACTACCACAGTGAAGAAGCTAACAGTGTCATTTTGAGAAAACTCGAAGCAAAATTGTGTATGAGCAAAATCCCCACACCGAGCACTGAATACCACCTGCAGTGTAGCCATATTTTGTAGTTCTTTCCCTTATCTTTTGCTGAGATCATTAGATATGTCTGGCAGCTGCAGGATACATCTGGTCTTTTTACCCACAATCTCCTAGAACAGATTGCCTGCACCACTGTGCTTCTGGCCCAGATAGAGAGAAAGGTCAGCAAAAGTAAGGTCACCAACAGAGCAAAGCTACTCTCCGGTATATAAAAACAATGTCAGCTGTTAGAAAAAAAAATCCCATGTGGTTTAAAATAAAAGACTTCAATGCTATCTTAGCAATATTAGGAAGAAGACAGTAGTCTAGGTCCTCATACGGTGACCCTTATGCTTGAGAAGCTATGAGAATATTTAAAATCAATGCACACATAATTTTATATTTTTTAAATTATAAAATAATAATTACAAAATATATATTTTTTGCATATTTGTAGCAAAGTATAACTGCACAATTAAAACGTTTAACTGTTCACCGTCATGAATATAGGATTCAGTTAGCCTCGAAACAGAGCAGTTGCTAAGGTGACTCCAAATGGAAGTACTCTGTATTTACAGTCTCTAATGTCCCATAATCATCAACAGATTTGTGCTTTTTTCAGTGCTGATTCCTGTGAAGGTGTACCTGGCATAATTCAGTTTCTGTGAATATTAACCCTCAAACCAAATGACCTAAAGTACTATCAGTGGTGAGTGTTAACAGAGACTATCATATCCCAGTAAAATGGTAAGCCATCCTTATTAAAAGTGGACAGTGAGCATTATAGATTCGTTCTCGCTAACGTCAGTACTTGGTGTTCAGCTCCATTTCAGCACCCACGTCTCGTAGCATTGTACAGGATTAATCAGTAGGCACACTGCGATGTTTTATGCTGATTTCTTCTTTCATAGCTTTGCCATGAACTGGTTTTGAACAGTACGGCTGCTTCTGTGTTCCCCTCCATGTATGCAAGCTGTTCCTCCAGCACTGCAAACCCATATTAGCTTTGAGTACAACCAGAAAACATAGCAAATAGCTCTCTCTGTTTTGTAAATGTCCATATATTGGGCATCCTTTGTCTGGAGTCTTAAATATTTTTTGTTTTTGTGTACACGTTGAAAGTCCATTCACTCCCAGTGGTTGCTTTATTTTGATTTGCTATTTTGTAATTACTCCACCTGCTGCCTATCAACGAAAGATGGGCATAGTACATGTGTACGATGCTGATGTAAGTGTGGCAAGGTTGATCTACACTTGCTGTTGTTCATACCTCAGACACCTCATGATTGAGGGACTGACTTTGGGCATGTTAATGACATGAAGTTCTGTGGATTTTGTACGTTTTTCCCATGCCTATACAGCATTCTTCTGTTGTCTTAGTTTCTCATCCACAATGTAAAAACAGGGGGGTGAGATTCATCAGTGTCTATGAAAGGCCCCTAGAGTGTGTTCTTCTCCTGTTATGGACTTGTGTACAGTTCAGGATTCCCATACACTAACAATAAAACACTAGACAATGAACTGTGGCAAATATTGACCTGTTAGGTGAATTATAGCACTGATTCATATTTACCTAAATCCACTATGGTTAAATGTGTATAATTTATGTAATAAATACTGATACTGCACACTCACACACATGCACTCAATATCATCATGGCCACAGTTACTGTGCCTGTGGAGTTTGTCTTTTTGCTTTTGGCAAATTTGGACTAAAGTAAAGTTTATATACATCCCCTGTTGCTCTCAGTTGATGGAGAATCGCTGGCAAGCAGGTCTGTAAACATACGCATTTCAATTGCCTCTTCAATTGTCAGATTGCTCAATTAGCAGGCGTTTCTGCATTGTGCTCCTTCCAAACCTTCTCACAAGTCAATCTCTAATGGTGTCATTTAGCATATAATTGGGTTCACAGTGGTCTGCTAGCTTCTACAGCTCCACAAAAAAACACTCTGACTGCTGCCCTCTCCTCCTGAATATGAATTGCTCAGAAATCAACACGGGTGGTGACAATCCAATGCACGTCCACATTTCTATCATGCTGAAGGCCACCCCAGATAATGCTCTAAGCCAGATAATAAATAACAAATATGTCCTGGAGGAACCACTGACTGATTATTCAGTGCCTGAAGACAATGGCACAATGGCATCCCATATAAAACACTACTTCATTTACCAGTTTTTAATTAGTAATGTTTGTTTCTTTGCTAATGCTCATGAATTAGAACAACAAATTTTATGAAGACTTGAGAGCAAAACTTACAATAAGTCTGAGTTTAGTAATACAATGCAGATCATCACACCAAAATGCTGAAGTAATTCACACTATTTGGCTGCATGATCTTTTGAAATAGATTTTAGTTGCCTGTGTCATAGCAGTGTGACCAAGTTAGACCTCTGTCTTGTCTTTTTCCAAAAACCATCAGAACAAACCTTAAAAAGTCAGTAGTATCTGACATATCCAGTCATCCATCCATTCATCCATTCGCTAATCTGCCTTATCCAGTTCAGGGTCATGGGAAGCCTGGAACCCAACCGAGGAAGCACAGGGCGCAGGACAGGGGACACCCTGGGCAGGGCGCCAACCCACCACAGATAACATATACAACAAAATCAAAAGTAAGGATTTTTTT
>JABJVR010004547.1:0-14590 GCA_025773905.1 Chitala chitala
CAAACTCCACGCACACAGACCCAAGGCGGGAATTGAACCCCAGGCCTAGAGGTGCGCGGCGACAGTGCTAACCACCACGCCACCGTGCCACCACTTGTCAACATTAACACAATTAATGAGATCTCCCCTGTATTCTTGCATTACTTTCTTCATGTGATGTTACATCGGTATTTTAAATGTTTGTTTTCTATATTTTGTCTGTGTATAAATACTGTATACATCTTGTAGTTTTATGATTTGATGTTTATAATGTGGTGTTATTGTTATTTATTGTTATTGTTTTTAGGGTAACACTTTTCTACAAAAAGTGTTGAACAAAATTCAATTTTAAAATGTTACGAAGATTTGACACCTGTTCTAACTTCTTCAACTTCAATACTGAATTATTAAATACTTCAATGTCATTTTTGTGACCCAGCCACATCAGCTGAAGAAATGATGAAGAACTTTGTTGCTTGGGATTCAGAGAAGAGGCTGAGCTTCCCGGTGCCTTTTGCTGATATAAAGCCAGTCATCTATCTGGACGTCTTTCTACCCCGCGTGACCGAACTTGCGCTGACATCGACTGACAGGCAAACCAAGGTATGTTTTTTTTTTTTTTTTTTTTTGTGGCTATCAAGTACCTTTGGAAAATGCGTCAGCTTCTCCTGACATGTTTTATTTTCGCTGTAGGTGGTGGCGTGTGAATTACTGCACAGCATAGTTGTGTACATGGTGGGGAAGGGCTCCCAGATTCCCGACGGAAATAAGCGCACATCGCCGATGTACAACCTCCACAGACGAGTCTTTCCGGCGTTGCTTCGTCTGGCCTGTGATGTTGACCAGGTTCTTTCATGTATAATTTTACATTTGATCTTAGATTACTATCAAGCTGTAATATCCATTTTGGATGTATTTTCTTTTAAAATCTCTTTTGGAATATTGCAGTACTTCACTACTGTTTTACTTTGTTTAGGTGACCAGACAGCTGTTTGAACCTCTCGTGATGCAGCTTATCCACTGGTTCACCAATAACAAGAAGTTTGAAAGCCAAGACACTGTGGCTGTTCTGGAGGCTATTCTGGTAGGATGTTATCTCACCAAGTGGTAAAATCCCAGTAGCAACATGTCAAAACGCTATTATTCACTTTACAGTTTCATAGAATGTTCAATTCAATTAAATTTATTTTTATATAATGCCTTTCGCAACAGTGTGCCTCAAAGCCCCTCAAATGTTGTATTACAGATGACTATATCCAGCTTCAAGTTCACATGAACTTACAACATTAAGCGCCAGTCATTTAGGTTTTAAATTTGTGTAGGAATTGTACTTTTTATTGGGAGTTTGTGGTAACTCGTATAAAAAAAGAACATGACAACAGCAGTTCTGCCTGTGTTTTCCTTCTATGATGTTTGCTTACACTGATTTTTGTGTTAATGTACTTGCAGGATGGTGTGGTAGACCCAGTAGACAGCAAACTGAGGGACTTCTGTGGCCAGTGCATTTACGAGTTTTTCAAGTGGTCCATCAAACAGTCTACACCTAAGAAACAGAATGAAAGTCATGTCAACATTAAATCACTTTTCAAGCGAATCTACAGCTTTGCTCTGCATCCCAATGTCTTCAAGAGACTAGGGGCTGCTCTGGCATTCAACTGCATTTACCGCCAGTTTAGGTTGGCATACTTGTTTTGGGTTTCAAATGTGAGATGTTGTAATTTTTCTATACTGCTCTATTTCTTATGTTAATTGCTAAACTTTCCACCATACTTGATGTGTTCTGTAGCCAATGTATTCAAGCCATTCATGTTTCTGCAGGGAAGAGAAAAGCCTTGTGGAAGATTTTGTCTTTGAAGTTTTGGTTATGTTTGTGGAAAGCCTGGCCCTCGCACATTTGGATGAAAAGTCTTTAGGTAACTCTCACTGTATGTAGGTTCTGGATGGGAATTAAGTGGTGTAGAAGATGACAGACTGACTGACTGAATGTCATGCCATGAAATAACACATGCTGTACTTTCAGGAACATTGCAGCAGTGTGGAGATACCATTGACCACTTAAAGAAAATCATAAAGCACATGGCAACCACCCTTAATAAGCCTATCAAGAGACGTGTTCCAAGGTACATATACTTTGTGATGTTCTACTGGTATGGGATACACCATGATGAGGTGTGTGATTCCATGAAAATGATCTACAACTTGGTGTGATGCAGTAACCAAGTGGGAGTTGATTATTTTCATTGACCCACAAGCCTCTGAGTGGTTTATTTTGCTCATAGCATGGCTAACAAAATAGAAATTATATATAATTCCCTTTAATAGATTTGGAATGTTGAACAAAGTCAGTGTACATTAGTATAGAATTGTTACTTGGCTGCTGGAACTAAATGTGCAGTCATGTGACATCTCTGGACCAATTAGAATCTATATTTACCACAGCCTTGGTATAATTGTCAGGAATACAGTGCTTCATTAATGACAAACAGAATAATTTTTGGTGTTTCCCCATGAATGTTGTTAAAAATTTATAAACTCCCAATGACGCTTGCCTCTTACTAAGTTCACCTTTGCATTTTGCCATATAAAAAAATTATCATGTAAAATGTTAAAACTCTTGCAAATCTGATTTAACTTACACACACAGTACATGTATAAAAGTATTTGGGTGTATTGTATATTCACACATACTCTGTATTCCTTATAATATTCAAATGATCTTGTATCATAATAATGCAAGAATGAAATGAAATCCAGCATATGTGTTTGAGAGTGCAGTAGGACTCAGCCAGGCCTTTGCTTGTTGTAAGAGTTGTAATTGTGGTGCACTTGTGTTGTTGTGCAGGGCCTTCCCTGCAGACAGGCCTGTGCTGCTGATCGATGTGACCATGTGGCTGTTGCTACAGTGTGGGCGCCCTGAAACTGAATGCAGACACAAGTGTATGGAGCTCTTTTTTGAGTTTGTGCCTTTATTGCCTGGTAAGCAAAAAATGTTAATTTTCACTTATTATTTACAGAGAAGACATTTTGACCTATTTAGTTGAACTCAAAAATAAACCCACCAAATTATTCCAAAACACACGGAAAATATATGATTCAAAATATGAAGAAGAGGGGTATTCCTACTAACTTGTTGAATAGTAGTAGGTTAGCGAGGTAGGATTGCTTCACATGTGCAGCTGTGTTTTCACTCCTTTTGGATGCATTTATGGCCAGAGATTGTGTGTTGTGCTGCTGTCGTGATACTCCTGTGTCAGTTATTGCCTCTAACGGAAGACGTTTTGTCTCGGTTTTGTAACTTTTTCCGATTTGAACATTATAAGATGATCGTAAAATGATTATTGCCCAGCCTTCTTGCCTCAGTTGAAGCTGTGGTTGCTCGTATTTCTATACGTTTAGCTTCTCCTGCAGCTGTTAGGGGAAAAAAAACTTCTATAATGGTCATTTACCAGCTGTCCTTCATCATGCAACCGTCTTTCTTTGTATTGAATATGTATACCATTAAACTGACAGGAGAACTGTTTGAAGATTTTTAATTTAAATTTTTGCACTGTATGAATTATGCACTTAAGTTTTTGCAAAGATGCTGGGAAGATTTCTTAGTTGCTTTAAATGGAGAAACCCTATTTAAGCCTCTGTTTGTCATATTAACTGTATTTATTTGTTTTGTCTTTTTCTAAGGTAACAGAAAACCAGGCCTTTGGCTTGAAGACCTGTTGAAGGAAAGGGGTGTTGAGTTCTTGGTCAGGAGTTTTGAGGGTGGGGGCCACACTGAGGGGGTATTAGGCCTGCACTCAGCTGCCACCCTACAGGAGCTGGAGAGCTCGTTCAGCTTGCTGGGCACCTTGCAGTGGATGGATAACCTGCTTGCCACGCTGGACTGCTACAACACCTTCATTGGGTTGCAGCTTGTCAAGCCCACTGTGATGCAGAGTGAGTCTGCAGTTAATGCCTAACATTTTCCTGCTCATCGCTTTCAGGATGTCACAATTTTTTTTGTGTTTCTGCAGGTACTACAGAGAAATCCAACTTTTTGAAAGCTCTCAAATTTTTTATTGAGGAGCTGTCTGTACGTGACATTACGGCAGCGGAGATGACTTTTCCTGTACGGCAGAAAATTTCTGTCTTCAGTCCTAAAGAAAAAGAAAGCTACAACTACAGCAAGGGCACCATAATCGTTCGTTTGATGGAGTTTGTCACAATGGTGCTTCAGAAGTGCCCTCAAGATTTCTGCAAGGTATGGAAAATGTTTCACTTTGGTTATGGGTGTTGGTTGTTTGTGTTAATTGCAAAGTACAAAACTTGGCATATTTATAAAATCAGATTTTAATTCGCCAAAATGTTTCACATCAGTTAATTTAAGTATATTGTTGAAACCCCTGTGCATGAATTTCTGATATTGCTGACCTCAAGTAATCACGTATCCATTGTCTGTCTTTCAGTTTCTTGAAAAGGATGTCTTGACCACTTCCTTCTTTGACCTTGTGGCCACGACGGTTTGTGAACCATCGCGCATTGGATTCAATATGGCAGATGTGGACGTGATGATCAATCTGCCAAAGGTCTGCGTCAGCCTCATAAAGGCCCTCGTTCTGACTCCTTACAAACACAACTTGGAATGCAGTATCAAGAAGACAATGTCTCCCGAGAGGTATTTTAACTTTTATAAATGTGCCTGAAAAAGCGTGGGAACACAAATCGGCACATGTGTGATACTCAGTATTTTCATATGGGATAAAATGACACCATTTTAAAACTCATTCTATGTCTTCTGTCACAATTGGTTCCATTTCATCATATTTCCTTGTTCTTTGGCATCCTTCCAGTGTATCAAAACTTTGTGACATTGACATCTTTGACACTGAGGCCAAAGTAAGTCATGCCAGACTAAGGGAGATGTTCTCAGCTTGTAAGCAGCTACATCAAGCAGGAGTCCTCAGCTCTCTTGTCCAGAGCCAGGTATGGCTGCCTCCTGTTTTCCACTTTTGCTTGAATAAGATGTTAATACTGGTTATTAACTACCAATTTGGGATTCATGAGTGCGCTGTTTGGCTGTGCATTCTGCTTTAAGATACAGGACAGAAAAGACCCATCCCTTGGCTCCAGACTTCTCTCGCTCGTGTACCAGTGTATCATCCCTAAAGAAGAAGGAGTGGCTCTCCCCTTGATGGATGTGAGCAGTCAGAAGGTGGCTGAGGAGCTGCTCCAGCTGGCTTTTTCTGTAGAGCAACAGGTAAGGTCTTTGTGTTAGTAACAGATGCTGCATGTGGTACAATAGTTGTGTAGTTACAGGTGTCAGCGATATGGTTTAGCAATTAGAATAACAAGATGTAATGTTGCTCCTACTGTTTTGGTTGAGGGGATAGAAAAGGTGTTAAGCATTAACTGTCAACGCCTTTAAGGGAAGCAGACAGGGGAAAACGGTGACATGGAGGTGGTCATTTATGTGGCGTTTCATGTAAATGGAATATACAGACTCTTTATAGTAATTATTAATGCAATGATACCAGGAGAATATGCACCTGAGAATGGATAAGTAAAAGAATAAAGTGACACTTTTTTACATAGGTGAAGATAATATTAAATTGCAAAAGCCCTAACACTCACTCTGATCGAATAATAGTACTCGCACCTTCGTCTGGTGTGATACAGACCTTGATTGTACCTGCGTCTCATGACACAGTTACATGTTCACATGTTGTCATTACTTTGCAGTATATTAACCATAATTACAAAGACAAATTGCATAGATGCTGTAAAGCATTAAGCTCAAAGGAGAGAGAACAAAGGGGCCTTTTATTTTAAATATGTTTCTGGTTTTTTTAATCTGAATGAATATGCAACCTTCTTTCAGTAGCCCATAGTAAGATAATGTAATTTTGATGTACCAATTCTATAAAACCTGTTAAAATAGATTGGAGCCCTTTTAATTTGAGGCTGTGGTACCAGTAGACATTTGAGTTAGTGTTTTTTATATCGCAGTGTTAGCCTGATGAGGTCAGTGTTGTACACGACCGTTGTGTGCTGGTGAGTATTTATCCAGCTTTCACCCTGGTTCTTACGTTACTTTTGCCTTCATCAGATTATGCTGGTGGACCTCCTGATGAACAGCACAACAGTGTCAGTGTCCACAGCTTCTCGTGAGAACACCACAAGCTTCCTGCATGGAGAGTACTTCTACAGCCTTTTCCATTCAGCTATCAACTCTGAGCTCCTGAAGAATTTGGATGTCACCATCCCAGCACTCATGAAATCCACTGTGCACAACACCAGAATGGTGAGACTGTGTGATGGGAGATAGAACAGAGTAATACTGAAACTTACTGGGTACATGTACACCAAAAGCATATCTTTGGCAGGGAATTTTTATCCCAATCCTTATCCTAATGTCTGTAACTATTAATTATAAAGTCAGTGTGACAGAAGAACTCGACAGAACATGCAAAGTGTAAAGCTCCAACAAAGTCCTGTGGTGCCCCTGTCATGGCATTCAGCTTCTTTCAAGCCATGTAACACCAAATCAGTTCATCTTAGAGTTAATAAGCTGAATAAGCTGAAGTAGGGCGAGCAAATAAAAATTCTGGGAAATTTTGTGTCAAAGGTTTGACCAATTACAATACATTAGCTGGTGAAAATTTTCCATTGAATTCGTCATGCCCCAGAGCATGCTGTTGCCACATACCCACGCAGTGGTGTGGATGGTCCGTCACAGTAAAGCCCTTCTGATGGATGCTCTTTACTGGCAGGTGAGCACCTTGCTGAACGGAATGCTGGATCACTGCTTTCAAGAGCGGCTGCTTCGAAAGAACCAGGGCAGCGTTCTGGTGGAGAGGTTGTTAACAAACTGGCACTGTCTGCGTGCTTGGTGGGCCAATCCAACTTCCTCCTCACAAAGCAAGATCGCCACCCTCACTCTGCTCTCCAAAGTGCTACAGGTACTTCTTTGAAAATAGAGGAAAAATTAGTTTTCGTTGAAATTATAGTTTTTTCATGTTGATGTTGTTAATTCCTTATCATTATAGATAGATTCTTCAGTGTGTTTCAATCCCAGTCACGAGGCCTTTGGAGAAGTTTTCGAAACTTACACCACGCTGATAACTGACAGCTTAATGCCACTCAATCTAAAGGTAATACTCAAAGTGATTTTAAAAACATGTTATGCTTTTTAAATATGGGTTAGAATATTAGTTTTCTAAAGTGTGTTTTAGGGTAGGGTTTTTTTTTTTTATAGAATTACAGAAATGTTCTCTGTTTTCCCTCTCAGAACCATGCGCTCATAATTCTGCCGTTCTTCACCGCTCTGCCTGAGGAACTGCTGGCAAAGTTGCAGCAGGCTTTGGACCAGCTGGTCGCGTCCCACTTTCCCATGCAGTCCAATGAGTTTGTGAAGGGATCACTGGACTGCAATAACTACATTGACACTATTAAGAAGGTAATGTCATGGGGCTGTGACCTAAACACCTACCAAAAGAATGCATAAAAAATGAATGTTAATTTATTGAGTGTCATTATCAGTTTTTAGATGCGCTGGAGCTCTGTAAGAGTCCTATGCTCCTAAAGTTAATGGCAGAAGTTCTTTGTCGGGACACGAGGCACATTATGGAAGAACAGTTTCAATCTTGTTTCAGAAAAATCGCAAGAAGGTAACTTGAGAATTACAGTAGTGCAGTAGTTTTTATGTCACTCAGACCTACTTACTGCATAGTTTTGATCTAACATTTGGCTGCTGATATATAATTGCATTTGTATTTATCCCTTTTCATTAGTATAAAGTACTGTATGTTATTTCAATATTTGTCAATATATTGGCTGTAACATGCCTGCATTTGACTGTGTGTGTGTGTGTGTGTGTGTGTGTGTGTGTTCTCTTGCTTTTTATTGTAAATAGATCAAACTTGGACCAGCAAGTGGTGCTCATGAGCACCGTGTATCAGATGTTCATAGTGGGTCACCAGCCACTAAGTGTAATGAATCACTCGGTTACCGAGAGAACGTTGCTTGTACTGAGCCAACACTGCAGTGCTGAGGCCCTCAAGCGCTTCTTCATAGCTAATGTAGCAGAGATCATGACCATCCTGCAGTCTCGCTTCACCAAGGTACTGGTTTTATGGTCCATGCCGTTTTCTCTCTTGTTGGTTTTTGTGAAATATTTTTTGTACTTTTGGTGCTTGTACATTTGCTTATAGATTATTTTTTGAAATTTTTAACTGGCTCTGCCTGAGAGTCATGTTGATGGTCTTATCAGCAGTTTGGGGTATGTAGCATTCTGCCACAATTTAGTGTTATTAATGTTGAATGAGGGGTATATTGCATAGGTTTTGAGCTTGGTTTAAAGAACTGCTGTACTTCCATTTTTATTTACAGGGTGTTTGTCATAACACTGTCATTTTTTATACTCATTAAATAGTATTCCACTCATATCCATCACCAGCATAAACTGGTTCACTTCATTTTACAGTCTTAACCAAATAAATACAAGCTAATTACTGGCCTTTGCTCTGTGGACAGTTTCATTTGTTTCCTTACACTTGAGTCTATATGTTTAAGAATGTTTAAAATGCATATACGGACTGACTTACATGAAATGGTTTTTGGTTTGCAGTCTAATGAGACAGCTTTTGAGACCCAGGTCATAAAGAAAAACGGCTGCTACAAGTTACTGGAAGTGCTTTGTTCTCGTCTACCCAAAGAAGAGGTTTACGGCAAAGAGTCAAAAATTAACCTCTCATTTGTTGCTTCAAGCAAAGCTGAGGGACCAGAATTCTCAAAATCCCTGATTAAGTAAGTCACATGCAAGATATTCGAAAATATAAGAAATATGTATGATTTAAAACTATATATTTATACATTCAAAGTCATGGTTGAATGATACTTGTTTTTTAAGTTTTACCTTTCATAATATCATGTAATTAATGTAGTAACTGATTATAGGTATACACATTGAGTTGGAGTCTGTTAGATGTCCTTTTCAAATCTTATGCAGAAAGATAATTCATTATTTATTATTGTAATTTACTTTTAAACCACAGTGTTTTTGAAGTCATTCCCATTTGTCATGCTATTGACTTTTGAGACGATTTTAAAGATTCAAGTAAAGTTTTCCTGAAACACGTAGAAAAATTAGAAAAATTATGCCTACCTTTATTATAAATGAGAATGTGATTTGTTGTGCATGTTTGTCATACATTTCTGTAAAGAAAATGTAATAACTTCACAGATCTACTTATGTTTGTTGCTGTTTGGCATGTAACTTGTACAGGCTCAGTGTTCTGTTTGCTGTTTTATTGTGAAGGTCTTGCTTTGAGGCATTCACAGAAAACATGGTGGGTGAAACCCAGCTTTTGGAGAAGAGGCGGCTATACCACTGTGCTGCCTATAACTGCGCTATCTCAGTTGTGAGCTGCATTTTCAGCGAGACGAAGTTCTACCAAGGGTTCCTCTTCACCGAAAAACCGGAGAAGGTACAAACTGCTTGCATCTTTATTTAAATTTTTTTTTTGTTCTTCCATCTACAATATTTATGAACTCATTGAATAGGTTTTATTCTAGTATTACTTCTAATGGTTTATTATATATGTGGATGACGTGTGTGTGTCAGATAGCAATGTTAGAGAATTGTAGGGATTACTGCTACTCTTTCCACTCGGTGTTATTCTGTTGTTGGTGTTACTGTGAGCTGAAATGCAAGTTGCATGTGACGAGGTGAATGAGAACTGTATTGAGTTAAAAGTGTCAGTGTGTTTTCAAAATGATTTAACCAAACGTTCACATTTGATTGGCTCTAAAATGCCTCCCTTTATCCCCCCCTCCTTCTCTCCCCATCCCTCTCCCCCCCCCCCATACCAGAGTCAGTTTATTTTTGAGAACATCATTGATGTGCAAAGAGCATATAGGTTTCCTGTTGAAATTGATGTAAGTTTATTTTCTTGATTTTTTTTTTTTTATTAATTTTTTAATATATTAATGTCACAACTATTTGCAGTTATTTTGCAGAGGTAAAAATTTAAGTATTTCATTTTTGTACAGGTTCCTCTTGAAAGGAAAGAGAAATATCTTACCATACGAAAAAATGCAGCAGAAGATGGTGGCGGTATGGATAACTGATACGTTTTTAGAATCGTGCTGCTAATTTCAGTTGTAAACACACATTTAAATATCTTGCATTTTCCCTTTTTCCAGAAGAAATTCGCTATTTGTCCTCACAGTCTTGTATGGACAGCAGTCTGAGTGAGGAGATGAGTCAGTTTGACTTTTCCACGGGCGTCCAAAGTTTTTCTTACAAGTTTCGCAACGTTCGCCAAGCAGCATCCAACAGGAATGAGGTATGGACACAAAAGTACTGCACGAAAATACCATACATCATGGGTCATAGTGTCCTGTCTGTTAAATCAAGGTGGAATACAAAAAATATCTAGTATTACTAAAACTGATAATGAGAGATCCTATTTTTCTTACTTAGCTGCATTGATAAAGTTTTGATTTATAATGTCACAAAATTAATGTACATCACATGTTAGATGTTTTCAAGTAAATGATTAACTGAGTTGTTCTTATTAATGTACTTGGTGTTCATTTTCATTTACTTTTTAATAATTATACCTCACGGGTAAAAATATGCAGAAACATATTGATTGGAAATGCAAGTTTTATTGGAGAAATTTAGCCTTTTCATGGTAAACCACAGGAGCAGCTGGAGGCAGCTTCCCAGGAGGAGGTTATGGAGCTGGAGATGGATGAGCTGAATCAGCACGAGTGCATGGCGACCATGACTGCCCTGCTGAACCACATGCAGAGGAGCGGACTCACCCCTGCTGTCGAGCAGGTATTCTCCTCACCTCGTTATCTGGCACCTCCTGTCTAGTGGGAGCACGTTGGTGGCGTCAGAGAGTAATTTATCATTTACGTCATGTTTTGATTAAACATTGCTGCTGTAGTGGGAAAATATTATTTGACACCAGTTCATCTGAGTTTTTACCTTGTCTGTCAGTCAGTGTGTTCTCATCTCCATGTCCGAATGAGGGTTGCTATAGCAACAGGCCAGTCTGGTCACACCAAACCTTCTGTTTCCCCACAGTGGTCTCTAGCCACTCCTACGGGGTATAAAAACAGATAAAACAGCTGCTGATACAACCTGTTCTGTATTACCCATGTACAAGTATATAATGTTTTCGTCATTTCTCACACAATTTTAGGGTACCCAACCAACCGAACTTCCATCTTGGATGAAGATTCTGCATGGAAAGCTTGGAAATCCATCAACACCCCTGAATGTCCGCCTCTTTATTGCCAAACTAATTATCAATGCAGATAAGGTAAAGTTGAAGCTTGTAGACCTTTTTTGACGTTTAAGTAAACCCACTGTAAATCAAAAATGTTCTTTATTTAAAATTGGTTTAAAAAAATTGTAACATTTCATGAGGTCATTAGTTGTGTATCTTTCTATGTAGTACACAATGAAAAAAATTACATACATTACTACATATTACAATTTTCTTTCATATTTAATAATGAAATATGTAAGATGAACAATTTGAAATAAATATACAAGGCAAAAAGGTTAAAAATGTACAGTGAGTGAAAAGTAGAAAAGTTGATTGAGTTTTAATGGGTGCAGCATTTTTATATGAAGCACAAAAATATTTATTTTGTTGTGAATTTTCAGATCAGGTGTATTCATAGCCAAGAGTCAAAAATTTTAACCAGCAAATATATAACTTTACCAGGAGATTGTCGGAAATTTGTGTATATCTGTATTTTAGTGTTGAAACTAAATTCTTTTATTATGGTGAAAAATTGCTCACAAAATTATTATAAATTGAGTGCTGTTTTGAAGCTATATTTTAAAAATATTTTACAGTGTACAATTTATCCATATTCTTTAGCACTGTTGAGTAAACAGTAGGTGGAACGGAATCCAAAGGGCTGAATCCTGTGATAGTTTTTCATGTTCTAAATGAAAATTAATGTTTGAAAAATTTTCCCTTCAGGTTTTTCGTCCTTATGCCAAGTTTTTTCTGGGACCGCTGTTACAGCTGGTTGTGTCTGGAAACAATGGTGGGGATGGAATTCACTTTATGGTGGTGGACATTGTTGTTATCACCCTTTCCTGGACAAACATAGCCACGCCCAAGGTTTGTTATTCATATCTAGCTTTTAGAACAAATTATAAAGTTTACAATTACTGGACGACTGGGTTCTTGTGTGAAATATTACTGTTCAGTAATATTAATGTTTTTGTCCTTAATAACTATGAGATTTTACAGTGCGTTTTTGTGTTTGTAATGCCTTTACTATTTATTGCTGTCTAGATAAGTGCATGATATATGGCATAAATAAGTGGATAAATCATAAATTCTAAAATAATGCACACACTTTCTAAATGTTTCATTCACAATATAGTGGTAATTTAAAAACCTTTCTTGACAAATAAGAACTGCCTGAGTTATGGACAAATTCCTCACTATAGCTGGCACCAACCACAAAAAGACTGTTAGATGATTTATTTTGTGCGATAGTTTGTTTTGTGACCAATAACAGATATCCCGAAATGCATTCAGTCATACCATGATGCAATAACTATGTTCTGTGTTCCTATGAAAAATGTGTTGACTGAAATCAAAATAATTAAGTTTTATAATGAGGAATAAAAAGTGCAAAAATTGTTTTCCAAATAACTAGATCCATTGTTTTTGGATACAGGGTAATACCAGAGATGAGGTTCTAGCAAACCGGCTGCTTGAGTTCCTCATGAAGAACTGTTTTCACTCACGTCGAGCTGTGTTCAGACACAACCTGGAGATAATCAAGACTGTGGTGGAGTGTTGGAAAGATTGCTTGGTGGTGCCCTACAGGTCAGGGAGTGCTTTCTTACAACTTTTCACATATTTAATACCATACGTTTTTCTGCCACCACATCCTCATAAAGGTTTACATTAAAGCATACAGCCAACCGTCAGTCCAAGAAGTGTCGTGTTATTCCTGTGCACTGATTCTTCATGCCTTCTATGTGAAAAGAAAATATTTCACTTGAATTTTTTTTACTCATATTTGCAACGAATTTCAGGATGCTGGTAAGCAGGCGAACGTGAACACCGCGTGTTCTCGACTCGCTTATCCCAAAAATAAATCGTTCTACTGAAACCAAACTGTGATGGGAAACAGCTTCTTCAATCAGTGCTTGATTAGTTGTGTAGCCAATCGTACTTATCAATAGCTTGTTTTGAAAAAGCAATAATCATCACATTCAGGTTGGAATTATCATTGCAAAAAGACTGGGCTGTTTGTGTTGAGGGGTCACATTTTGTCTCCTTGTTAACCCACATGAAGATGTCATTCTTCTGAAGATTCGTGTTGCTCTCTCGCCTGTAGTCTGATATACGAGCGATTTGCTGGGACAGACGCTGACAGTAAGGACAACTCCGTCGGACTGCAGCTGCTTGGCATTGTTCTTGCAAATAACCTCCCTCCGTATGACCCAAAGTGTGGAATAGAGCATGACAAGTAAGCATAAAACGTTTCGGTATTCACTGCAGGCAGCAGGGTGGGTCTGTGTGCAGTTCTGTTGCTTCAGATTTCAAGTCATGGCATCGTTTGGGGTATTCAGCACTCGTTTGTGGAGCTTTCATGTTCTCCCTGTGTAAATGTGGCTTTTTAATAGTGCTCCAGTTCCTTCACATGGTGTAGAGACAAGTGATACACGTTATCTCGGACCTCTGAGTTACCCCTTTGTTTTGACACCCGACTGACTGTGTGGCAATTCTGCATGGCCCATGAAATGCATGAGATTTGACTAAGTTAACAATAGAATAAACGTGGAACTAATTACGCTTTGAAGAACACTACCAGTCAAAAGTTTGAGCACACCTTGTCAGAGACAAGGTTTACGTTTTCGCTATTTTCTATTTTTCAGAGTAAGAGTGAAGGTGTTAAAGCTATAAAACAAGAAAAGATGTTCAAAAAACAAACAAGTTATATTTTAGATTTTTCAAATATATATGTAATTATTATTATTTTTTTTGCATCGTATTCTCTCAAAAACTTAATTAAATATTCACCTAGGATACTGTTCCAACAATCCTGAAAGAGTTCCCACATACACTGAGCACCTGTTAGCTGTTTCTCCTTCGCTCTCCTGGCCAAATTAAACAGCTGTTTAATGGGGCATGTCCAAGCATTTGACCGGTAGCGTGTAGTAACGTGTTTTCAAGTTGTTTTTGTTTTATTTCAGGTATATTCGTTCCTTGGTAAATAATCTGTCTTTCACAAGATACAAGGAGATCTACTCTGCTACTGCAGAGATAGTGGGGTGCATGATGGGAGTCCTGGCTGACAGGCAGGAAGTACGTACTTCATGTTCAGCAGCTATCAAAAATGAAATGTTTTATTCTTATTTTTCTCTTTATTACATTATAGGTAAAAATTCCAGTGTGGTGCTTCCATGCATTTTTCATGTTTATTACACACATTTTTTAACTTAACATTTTTAATCCAATTCTACTAATTTTAAAGGCTGCAAATTTGAGGTTACCTTAATTATAAAGTGTGTGTGTGTGTGTGTGTGTGTGTGTGTGTGTGTGTGTGTGTGTGTGTGTGTGTGTGTGTGTGTGTGGGGGGG
>JABJVR010004548.1:0-14585 GCA_025773905.1 Chitala chitala
CCCACCCCCCCCCCCCCCCCCTTTCTGTCTAAGCCACCCCGCTAAATGAGTCCAAATGCCAGCATGGCTGTGACAGAAAAAGGAAACCAATAGCAACCAACCAGCACGTGTTTAAAATGGCTAAACCTCCTGCGGGGCACCTGCTTAAATTTATTCCATTCTTATCACCATTTTCCCAACAATATTGTGGATTTCCCTTGCTGATCAATATTGATGCCCTCCCCCCCCACATTTTTTTTATGGTTATTGACTTATTTATTATTATTTTTTTTTTTAATTCTTGTACTTTATGCAGGTATTCTGCTTACCAGAATTATAACTAATCAAAAAAAGTTTTGGCTGGGTAATTTCATGCTTTGTGCACTTCGTGTGAGGATCACTGCTGGAGTTTTTGTAACGATAAAACCTATGCAAAATACAGAAGACATTAAGCGTTACACACAGGTATCAGGGTGACAGAGCATTTTACCCCACATGCCTCAGGCAGTTGTCTCCATAGTGACATGGTTGTTTTTAATTTTCTTTGTCTTTTGCGTTTTTCAGGAGGAGGTGTAAATCCACCTCCTGCTCTAAACTGTCAGATATCCTGTAATGGCACAAAGCACTTTGTAACAGCTGAATGAGGTCAGCTGAAGGTCCAGTACTAGAGAGCTTGCAGACCTTCTTATAGACTTAGGATTTGTTTACACTGGTTTTGGATTGTTACGGTAGATGTTCTGCTGAAGTGTGAATATTTCTCAAGTTTTTTTTGTTTCTCTCAGTGTATTTCTGCACTCTTTCGTTTTTTCAAAACCCCATATTCACATCAGTTTTTTAATGCACAGAATTACGGTTCTTTTGGGGACACAGACTCTTAAATACTAGTGGGTTGATCTGCTTTCAAAAATATTACGACCCCAAGCATATAATTGTCAGATGGGACTTCAAGTATGATGAATCACAAATATGAATTATATAAGTCAGCCAGTAGTTATAAAATTTAACATTTTCTTTATGACTGTGTATATAACTGTAAACTGAAAATTATGATAGTAATTTAATAAAATCTTTTTCTTCAATGTCAGTGGAATTGATTCTCATTATTCAGCGTTTTTCTGTTCCAAGGAAATTTTTTTTTTTTTACACTACAGCAATGATGTAACGTCATGGATGTAGACATATTTTATCATCTGGATTACTGCACAATAGGTGTCACTGCAGTGTCGTATTTTACAGGTTTGGTTAATTGTTACAGCATGTTTTGCCTACGTCATCATCTCAAACCTGCACATCAATAGGTGGCAAAAGCAGTAAGCGGCCTGGTGGCTCAATGGGTAGAACATCAGGCTGGGATGCAGAAGTTTCCCAGTTCAAATCCTAGCCACTAGGTGTGCCCTTGAGCAAGACACCCAGTGCTAGCTCAGTGTAAGCCGTATGTGAAATGTAAGTCACTTTGGATAAAAGCATCTGCCAAATGAATAAAATGTAAATGGCAAATGCTGTAGCATATAACACATCAGAACTGAACACTGTATACATTCACACACGTCTATCCAATTTGCCTGTTTTTTCCCCCCCTCATCGCCATGTGTAACCAAATACTTGTGTTTTCAGTCTGTGTATGAGGTTTTTATGAACAGCTGTGTTTGACATAGTGCTGCTTTGTGTTTTTATATACATGGATTCTCCATCTAATTTTTGAGTATCTGAAGCAGGTAATGTGCTGGACGGGCAGAACATCAAGCCATAAAACAAGGGGGTTTGGTGTATGCTACATCTGTTTATGATTTTGTTTAAAAAACCTGGTACAGAAAAGCACATTCCTTAGGCTGTAGCTAAGTACAGATGAAAATATGATTCTCTGAGTTTGGGATTGTACAGGGGCCCCAGTTCTTATGTGCAGTACTAATAATGATACCAACAAAACATGGGACATTTGTAGTAGAATTCTGTGTTAGTACCTTAGAGTATGCACTGTATATCCTTTCAAATATACAGAGCGGTGTATGGACAATGAAGACTTAAATATTGCCTTCACTTAATGTATTCAGACGTTCACACATTTTATGAAATGTTCTTCAATCTGGAGTCCTTTCCACTGGGGACAGTCATAGTTGACTTCTATTTTCTTGGCAGTCTCTGAAGAAATATGAATTGTGCATTGTAGAAATTAGAAAGCCTTGCGTTGTGGGTAATGTATCCTCCTATTGCCTACATGTAGATGTATTAAGTGTTTTCTAAAATATGAAGGAGGATCTTCTCTTTGGTTGATATTCTTGACTTTCCTTATAACTGAAGAATTTTTTTACATGCATCAAGATGCTGTGTTTCTTAGGTAAATGTCCCATTTCCTTGAAATAGACTGCTCAGTCAAACACAGTGGAAGTACTTTTTAAAGTAGGTTTGATGGCACCCAGGGATTTAGAGGGGAAAGTATGCAAGAAAAAACATTTAAGTGACTTTTGAATGGGTACAAGCTTTTGAGATATGACAGCTTTCTAGTTGATTTCACATAGGATTTAGTCATGCGTATGAGGAATGATTAACAGTATTTAGCCAATATGAGTGCTGTGTTTGGTACAACATCTTAACGATGCCTATGATGGTATGTTCCTACGGCAAAACCAGTGTCCTTACATAGGAAGCAATACTTAATTGTTATGAAATGTTGTAATGTTGCAAATTGGCTGAATGCCATCGCGGCAGCAGTGTGTTTGTAAATGGGCTGGCAGGGCAGAATAATCCATGCTACAAGGACATGATTTCCTGTGATTGGTTTCAGGAACATGATGATGAATATGCTTATTGCAGGGGCCTGCCCAATCATCAGATCTCAATAAGTGGGCATGCGTGAGATGAAGCAGAGCAAGGCATGAGGTCATCATTAAATGTTTACATTACATGTATTCATTTAGCAGATGCTTTTATCCAAAGCAACTTGCAATATTGCACAAACATGTTACAATGAGCTAGCACTGGGTGTCTTTCTCAAGGACACACCTGGTGGCTGGGCTGGAATTCGAACCAGGAGGCTTCTTCATCCCACCCTAATGTTCTACCCATTGAGCCACCAGGCCACTAAATGCCCACTCGATATATAACCAAGTAGAGCTTATACATAAACAACATTCAACTTAAGAATTTGACTATGCTTATAGAATTGTATTTATTTTGTGATGGTTGCAGATCTAGTCCTGCCAGCAGTTGTCTTTTTCTCAAGCTGTCTTCTGAGCCTTTGCACTTGGGCTAAGAGTTTGAACTGAGGTTTGACCTTTAAAGCCTTGGGGGAGTGCTGATAGGTCAGAATGGTCTGAATCCTATCCAGCAGTAAGTAAATTTCAAGCTTCTTGATCTGGAGCTTTGTGCTCAAGGCATCCAGTCCAGGCGGCACAAGATCATCTGGGTTTTCAAGCTGAGCAGGAGACCAACAGGTCATCAGTGAAGATACCAGCATAGTATGTTACATTAAAACATCGCATAGTCTTGTTGGTTTTGTGAATCTAACCAGCGAGTAATCAAGTGTCAGTGGCCAACCTTGAGTTTAGCACCAACGTTGAAATGAGTGACGCCCATTCGAGAGGTGAAGGTAAGGCGAATGCGGTCCTGAGAGAAGATGTGAACTCCAATGTAGGCACCAAGGGCCAGGTGTATGGGCTGGAAATGGGAGGTCTGACCACGTGGGCCGTCGTGTAGCCAGTTCCATCTCCGACGTAGTGCCCCAGTCTCACTGCAGAGGGAGCCCCCAAACTGCGTCAGGTTCACCCTGCAGGGTAGGTTGCATTAAAAGTTCAGAAGAACTCCTGTCATCCACAATTGTGAGCCTGTCATGCATTTAGCCATCAAATGTACACCCATTAAAAAATGTGTTCTTACACAGGCATCTAACATATCATAGTCATCATCACACCTTTGAAGTGAATTCTGTTTTTCCAGGCTAAAAATAATACCTTTAAGACTGCAGTTATGAACCTTGTTTGTAAATATTCCTAATTTAACGATGATGTATGATGTAGGTACTCACCACACATTCCCATTGGGATGATAGCAGCTACACTTCCCCTCGCATGTAAAAATTGCCTGAATCTTGGGTTCAGTTTGTGTATCCTCCAGGATGGTATAGGTGAAGCCAGCTTTGTCCACAGAGATTACAATAGCAACCCTTCCTGATGGATAGCTAGTCTCACATTAAGGAATATATGCCATGTTATAGACCACTTTACATGTAACTATCAATAGTTCAGTTAGTAAATCTGGTTACAATGTCACAAAACTTTGAAATTCAGCATTTCTCCCTTACATAATTTAGTACGGATACTAAACATTGCCAGTTCCGTCTGGGAAAATTGTGACAAACGGGGCCTGAGTGGGGTACGGCTTGGTGAACACGGTCTTCTGCTTAGGAACGGACATGGTCCATGTGTCAGTCAGTGACAAAATGGAGTAAGGATGGAGTAAGGTTGACAAAATAAAATCTAATAAAATGTAATAAAAATCAGTAATAACCAAGAAAAGTACCTTGGGCTCCTGTTCTGTCTGCTGGAAGATTAAAACATTCTGAGGATCTCTAATGTTGGCTGGCAGAGGTTCCGGCTGAACAGTCCAGGCTTGTTTGGACAGTGTGAATGACACTGTTCTCCTCTGGGTGCCTGCTGTGTTTCACAAAGGAAAAGGATACAGAAATGTCCATATGTATTGGGTCTTATTTTCAGTCCCTGATACTAACTTTCATGTTTACACAAACCCATAACTGAAAATGCTAAAAAAAAAAAAAAAAGTTTTTTCTTCTAAGTGCAATTCTGGAATCAGAATATTTCAAGTTTGAACATATGTTTCAGGTATATGAACACATACCGGTGCAGAGGTCCTTTGGGCCACATGACGTCTGTGCCCTCTGTATTTTCAAGTCTTTCAGCCTGTATGTGGCACAGAAAATATGTTTAGTCTTGTGCTGATCCTAACCAAACAGGTGGCGTGTCCTTGTATCCAAAAAGCAAATGTATTATACTCTTGTGCTGATCCTAACCAAACAGGTGGCGTGTCCTTGTATCCAAAAAGCAAATGTATTATACAACATCTGCAACCCAAACAGTCCAAACAAAAGCAGACAGCAACAAGAGAACAGAAAAAAATGTTTTTCTGTAAATGCCCTGCAGTTGCTTGGTGTCGTGTCCAGCGTGTTCCCCGCCTTGTGGCCAAGGCTGTCTGAGCTGGGCTCCAGGTCACCCATGACCTTGCAGATGGGTAGCTTGCTGAATAATGTACAAAAGTCAGTTTCTCCAAAAATATGTGAGTCAGCGTTCATCTGTTCACTAAATGTCCTACATTATTTCAAAGAAACTGCACTAACCGCATCTTCATTATTTATATATAACAGAACAGTATTTCATCATAGTGTTTGTAATTCACTAAAAACTGATAATTTAAGATGTAAATATATACTGTATACTCATAAATCAATGAGTCAATGAGAATTTCATTACTAACCAGTTTTCAGCATCTTTAAAGAATTTCTAATGCTTTAAATTCAACACAATATTGCCAATTTCTAATACTCAGTTTTGCCTTAATATGTGATGCTTTAACAAGGTTTGGAGTTGATGCTGTTTAAGTGAACTGGTAACCCTTTATGTCATTAGTGGGCGACACCGTGAATGAATGTATGCGTATGTATCCAGCCCTGCCATGAACTGGCAACCCGTTATGTCATCAGTGTGTGACACTGTGAGCAAATGTATGTATATGTATCCCAGCCCTGTCATGAACTGACTGGGTTTGCCATTGCTGTTTTCACCCTTACTTTGCCCGCCAGGCAGCTTCTGCCTTCTCCTTGCGCTCGCTAAGGCACTGAGGGCCCGTGTTGGTCCTCTGAGCCACCGCTGTGACACTGAGTGCTCGTTCTTCCACCAGCAGTAATTCCCTCATCCTTTGGGCCACTTCACAGCAGAATAGCTGTGCGCAAGTGAAAGAAAGTCTGACTCAGCTAGCAATGTCTCAGATCTGAATTTCTGTGATCTGATTTACTGTCTGCTGCAACATTAACAACTCAAACTGGCAAAAAGCCACCTTGTAGTGTAGCACTAAAAAGAATCCCACAATCATGTTCCAGTGCCTCTGTTCTTGCATATCCGATGGCTAGTTTGAGTTTGTTGAATAAAAAATTATAGCTATGAAAATTGGAAGGTGGAGTGATTTTAAACAGGCTAAATATTTTCTTTTGCACAACACTGGAAAAAGGTTTGTGCAGGAAAGTGAAGATGGCGTCTGCACCACAGTTTACCGTCAAATATCTCTTTGCACCACATTTCCTCTATGATGATCTGTGACCAATTATTTACAGTCAAGGGAAAGCCTTGGGCTGGATGATCCTCACCTTTTCCGGTTGGGGGGTGTTCTCCAGCTGTTCACGGGTTACAAAGCTTTTGCTGGGTTGCTGGCAGTACTCACAGGGGTAGAGCTCTGACTCTCCTCCAGATGTTTTCCCTGCGGACTCCAGTCCCGACACGACAGACACCTGTGTCAGGACAGTTCATAAAGTCATATGTTTTCCTGTTTTTACAGGTTTCTATGGACACATGCACACTGAGCAATATAACAGTGAAATCTACTGTACCATATTCTCCAACCAAACACTTCATTTTATCCCAGTCTCAGGGGAAATTATGCATGGACCTTAATATCGAAGATCCATTTAATAAAAATATAATGAACCCCTTTCCCATTATTTACAACAAGAAAAATAGACTGCTTGCTCCATCATCGCAAAGGATTATTATCTTTTACACCCCAAGTGAACCAAATATGAAACACAAAGTACTGGTAATCAAATCACTAAACAAAGAATTTTGGAAAGTAAATGACAATATTCTACACTGCTATAATAGGAAAGAAATATAAAAACCATGCTGCTATTTTATGATCTAACTCTGATAATCTGTGCACTACCTGTTGTGCCATTCCTTTGACAACAACCTCACCCCTACAGAATATACATGTTGTGCCCTGCTTTTCCACTCAATACGAGTTGCTGGAGGCTGTCTGGACTCTCTTTTGTAGGCCAGGATAGATGGTGGGCGCACACCAGGTAAGCAGTATTTGCTCATTTCTTCAGTCATTGCCACCACAGCATTATCATTCTAAGAGGGGTTATCAATGACAAATGGCTTACTGCATTACTGTAGTTTACAAGATGCAAGTGCAAGTATAAATGTGTTTTATTGTCACCTCTAGGCTCCCCATTCTCTCCAGCTCACTCTCAAACTGTTCTGATACTTTTGGTTCCACATCTCCTGACCTGCTGAAAGCTACAAGAAAAGATAATTGGACAAGGTGCCCAGATAATGAAAAAGACAGATCATCAATGATGGCAATGACTAGGTGCAAGAGGAGTGCAGTGAGTAGGGAGGAGACCAAGTGTTTACCTTGGTTGCTGCTACTGTTCATTTTTGCATCCAGACCGTAGTGTGGTATTCCATTCGCAAAATCTACACTGCATGGGAGTATAACTTTTAACTTGCTGAAAGGGATGTCGGCTTTTATTATAAACGAGCTTATTATGTTGTTCTATACGGCTTTCACTATTATGGTTTAAAAGCCCACTGTCACGTTGTAACACATGTCATTATTGCGAAGTGTTGCTTGGCAACTCGGTATTACGTCAGCCATAGTTAGCACGTGCCCAAGGGTATTTAAAATTGTTTGGCTGTCTAGACTGCAAGCTCCACTTGACTGTCTTGTAATTATGATAAAGGGTTAATCACAATGACGACGAATGTCTGTAATCGTAGCTACTTGAGCACTGGCCTGAGTCATCTGCTTATTTACACTGGCTCTTTTATATTTCGCAGTCTGCCGGTTAATAACAGCGCTGTTTGCGGTCCTTATGTCTTTTTAGCCCCGATGTGCCGAGCTAGCTACAAATTCATGAATAATCCATTTGAACGTCCCGTTTGAGAAACTTGAAATTCATTTCATTGGGCTGGCAATAATCTTTTTTTCAAAGGACGGTGATTTTTTTTTTTTTTAAGTTATGTCGGTGGCGTGATTGCCATGACTACATCCAAACTTGTGCTCACCGTTCACACAGTCCCTTAAATCCCGACACCTGGACTCAACACAAGCCCCTGCTATGGACATGCAAACTAATAATGTAGTTACAGTAAACGACTGGTTTAATAGACCACCATCGCTTACGGTCGCGATCCGCAATCCTGCAGACCAGGATAAAACAGTGGTGTTGCTCTTTTATTATGCTGTGTATAGCAACTAAGTAATTTTTGAAGGTAGTTCTCAGATGTCAACATACATTTCTAATCTCCAGTGTTATTTCCGAATGCGTGCATGACATCAAGTGTACTTGGGTCTCATGCACTGACATTTAATAATGTATTGGAATCCAAAGTTATCTGTAGTGCATGCGTCCAATAAAGCATACCCTAACCATAGAGACATAAAGGGCACCATTCTTTCCGGCTGAACTGTAGACTGGGAAAATATACTTTAATTGATAAGAGTCAGTCCTTGCTTTTACAGATGCAATTACTAATATATTAGTTCCGTGGTGCGCTGTGATTGAAATGCAACATTTCAAAAATGCCATAAACTGGTGATCGCATGATTAGCCCTTACTGTTCTGTTATTCATGTCTGAAAGAAGACACAAAAAGTGTGCAGCATGCTGCCTCCGAATTTATTCATTTATACATTGTGATTTCTAGGCAGATAAAGGTGAAATGCTAGTAAAACAAAGTTTAGGCAAGCGCAAAGGTTCATGAAATTTTGAGTGACGTGTTTTCCGGTGAAGTGGGATACCTTATTAGCCTTCTACAAAAAACTAGCAAGGGCTTATACAAGTAAATACTGTGCCAATTTTCTGAAATCAGCATATATGGTGGTGAAATAAACCATCTGCGAAAGGACTTATAACTAATTTTAGAATTACTTTCTGTGGTGTAAACAGGAAGTTGCGGGTTATTTTCAGAGATACAATCTGAAAACAAGCCAATATAATCAGATGAGTGAAGTTTAGTGCAATTTTTTTAACCACATATCAGTAAAATCTACAGGTTTAAAAACATAAAAGATGGGTTGAACCTACAGTTGATACAAAATCAATCAGGAAAATTGAACAAGTACAGAAACCAAAATATGTTAAAAGCAGATTTTGAGCTAAGACAAATAAACATCAAATATTAAATGTGAAGGTGGGGTCTATATACCGTAGAAGTAGTGCAGAAGGTGCTTATATAAATGAACAGCACTCTGTCTCAATCAAAACCTAGAAATCAACACTAAGGCACTTTTTCCACTGTAAATATGAAAGGTCTGTAAACATATACTTCATAAAAAATTAACAATGATTTTTGGTCCTAAAGGGTTATAGTAGTAGGGTGACCCAAGATCAGTGAATAAATGTGGTCTTGAGGGAGTGAGATGTAAACACACAGAATCCTCGATGGAACTGAAGAGGTCGACTCAAAGACTGCTTTAACAGAAGTGCTCATTCCAGACAAACAAACAGCACAAGACCAAAGATTTCTTTGCATTCTTGGCACAATGTTTTGGATATAGACTCATTCAAAATTATGCTAAATAAATAAATGTTTTTAATTGTAACATATATATCTAAGGATAAAAGTCAAAGGTTGCTATTTGGCAGACAAGCAAATCTTGAAGCGATGTGGATATTATTCATCTACAGCTCATTTATTAAGCCTGCATGGTGATAGGTTTGGACACAACATGCTTTAGGGAAATGGTTTGGCTATCTGTGCACATGTGTACCCTTCTTATTCATAAGTACCATCTGTCTGGGATTTAGGCTCTGATGTGTAATGTGTGATTGTGCTTTTTTGAAGTAACCTTATTATGTATGCTGCACTCATTCTTTGTTTTATCTATAAATTTTGTTTATCCAAAAGAACACAGCACGATGGCTTATTATATTTTTTCCATCTGTTTATCACCTCATTGATAACAGATTTATTAATGAACCTAGCAGTGGAGCTAATTTAAGCAGAATTGTTACATGCTGAGGGAGAACTGGAGCATGGCCGGGCGAACCCGTGCTCTACCGATTGTCTGTAAATATTGCTTTCGGTAAACAGAGAAGTCCATTTGCAGTTAACTCTTACAGTCAGCGTTAGCGTGATGCTCTGTGAAGTTTTGTGTAAGAGCTTGGTCTTTCAACCGCGTGAGGGAGTGCTTTCAGGCATCCCTGATTCAAATGGGGTCATGGGGTCAGGATACCCTCAGGGCTGGTGTTGCGTGAGTGTGACCCAGACACACTGTCTCCATTGTTTCAGCACAAGAATAAAGTAAAAATGATTTATCTGTATAAATCATGTCTCTTTGTGTCATATTTTCAAAGCACCATGCGAAGAATGAGCAGTTGTAAACTTTCAGAATAACAGATTACATGCATATATGAATACATTAAAAAAATTTGCATTGCTTCAATGTATTAACATGCAGTGGGTTCTTTTGTCCTGCACATTTAATATGCTGTACACTTTCATTAAAATATGGAGAATCGTTAAGGGAAAGCTTTTCAATTTGGGCAGATAATTAATTATCACCAACCATTATCATCACCATCATTACTTAAAAATGTCTAGGATTGTTGCATTGTTGTCTGAAATGTCTTTTAGCAGAGTCCACCCTAGAACTTCTCTGGGTATATTTCAGCTCATACCTCCCTGTCTGCTCATCCTCTCTGGAACTACTGATCTCATTCTACTCTGTTTGTGTTCAGCAAACACAAGAGAGAGTACATTCTCTCAAACATTTTTACATTACTGCTTTTATATGTTTGTCTTATATGCACCAATTAAATCTTTTCCCAGTGGTTATGATGAGTAAATGTTCTAAAGCGTTTGTGAAATACATGAACTTGATGTCATTCTCGAGACCCAACAGTAAAAATTTGACATCAACATCATTGGTGCTGTAAACAAAGAGGACACAAAATTGCTTCTTCCAACCACAGTCTTCTTAATTACTGTCCGCTGACCAATAGGAATTTCATTGGGCTAGTTTGACTGCCAATTACAAGCAAAGAATTCTAGAATCTCTATTGACCTCATGGATTCTACAGGGTTAAGTGCGCTCTTAATTCTCCTACAAAACCAGCCTATTTTTCTGAATGCAGCACAGACATGGTGTAACTGAGTTGACAGAGTTCAAGAAACCCAGACCCTCTTAACCCTACATGACCTTGCTCTGGAGAAGTGGTTTTGCCTGTTGCTTGGTGATAAGATGACATTGTGGTGAAATGGTATGACACTTTTCAACTCTAAAACTGGACAGCTCTCATTGTCATTTCTCACTCACCTGTTAGACTTCTGAGACATCTTAGAAATGTGCTCAGTAATGATAAATCTGCATTTATCTTGAAAGTATTTACTGTAGCTTATGTTGTTCATTTCCTCTTTGATGGACATGTGTAGACAGCTGTTGAAGATTTTTCTTCGGATAAAGAAAGGATATTATTCTAATCACCCAATCACAGATTGCACAGGAATGCTGACTGCAGATCATGTCAAAAATTTTGAATGTTTATAAATAACAATCAGCTTTCATTGTCAAATGACACCCCAAACACCCCAAAGGTCACAGAAATTACTAATTAGAGACTAAATTGTTCAGAAAATACTTTTTTTGTTTATGTTCATTCTTCAAAAATGAAACTTATCATTTAAGAGAAAATGCTTCAGAATTTTGTGGTTTCACATTATAAATATAAATGGATTTAAACAAACTCTACTCACTAAATTCTACTCACTAGCGTTTCTTATTAATACAAACTTCAAGTTTCATAGAACTTTTTCCTTCAAATTGGCCATTTCTGGTAATTTCAGGAAGCTTAATTTGCAGTGAAGCTATGCAGTTCACCAAAGCAAAGGGTCGGCTCCAGGGCGGGTGTTGGTTGAGTGCCCCTTTCTTCTTCAGGATTTAACAGTAAGTGCCTTTCACAGATCAGAGGGGGGTCACAAGGAATCACTCAGAGGTAATTAGCCACTGAGGAGCACACAGTACACCATTGAGACGCTGCTGTCATCTGAAGAGCTGACACCAAAGGGCGTGAACGTGCTGCCTGAGTCCAGGCAGTGTGGGTCTGGCTCTGCCCAAGGGCGGGGCTAAACCCTGGGGCGGGGCTCGGGGAAGGGCGCTGTTTTGTTCTTTTATCAGCTTTGAACGAAAGTAAACTCTGTAAAGCATCCAAGTGAAGGAATGCACTGGAGACGGCACTTCTCCAGCCAAGAAGAATCTGTAAGAAGGAATGAAGAGAATCGCGTCAGATTTCCAAAATCGAAAATAAGCATAAAAGAGCCCTGATTTTGCGCTTAGCGATACTTACCCGTACTTACAAACTTTCAGTTGCAAAATACGCCACACTGACACATCTTTGCAGTGCATCCTCTGACGTTTCGCAGAAATGTTTTCAAAAATTTCTACCTCAAGCTTTACGGTTAGATTAAAGTTAGCATCATGCATTCACAACACTGCACAATACTGACGTGCGTGAACCTTTTGTTCAGAGAGTTTGAACCACTCTGTGCTTGTTTTTAACAATTACTAATTTTTTTCTGCCTCATGACTCAAGTAACAATTAATTATTTTCGACAACACTTACATTTCTTAATATTTAATGTATGCTATTGGACATATGTAGAAATGTTTATAAAACAAAGCCTTTAAAAAGTCAGTCATTTAATGTTACATGTGGATGTTTCCTTAAACTGAAACTTCTGTGAGTTATTTGCATTTTTACTCAATCTTTGTGTATATGTCCTTTACCAGAGTTAAGAAAGAACAATCTTAAAGTATATTCCCAATAACCCTTAGGCTACCAGGTTCCAAGCCAACACCCCATATTTCTTGGTGCTTTGAAAAGGTAGAGCATCATCCAAAGGTTCACAAATGGCTTTAAAAAATCTTGAAAAAAACCAGGTGAACCAAAGCAGGTTAATTTCCTTGCTTCTAACCTGCACATCCTGTTTCATGTAGATCGTTGTTACAGTGACAAAAATGAGGAGTTCAGTTCAGTTCCCAGCAAGTATTTCTGAACCTGAATATCTAACTCCTGACTCATCATTGAACACACTTCAAACAGTACTTGTGTATTGAAATCACTGCAGTTTGTAGTTTTAGAAGGTTCCATGGAACCTTTTTTTGCGTGACCTCTTACAGATGCCTTATTGGTCTACCATGTGGTTGTATTTGTGTGTCTTTGTGTTATGCAAATATGCACAGTAAACCTCCTTGATGTAAGGCTCAGAAAAGAATGTTGTAATACATTAGCATTTCCTTTGATTAGCCTAAAACAAATGGGTTAGACAGACTGCTTGAGTTAATTTTTAAAAATGTTTTAATTGATCCTTCAGATTAACTGGTTGAATATCTTACACTTTTTAAAGGAGCTGTAATCTTTTAACAGTGCTGCTAAATTAAAACACTGCTGATAGGTGGTGTATAACATACACACATTAAACCCAAGAACCATCTGCAACAAGATTAAATTGGTGAAATATTATATTAATTGTGGGTCAGGATTTCTCTGTTTAGGACCAAGATTTCTACTTTTAATACAGATGTAATCCCAGATACAGCATGCTATTTCAAACATAGCCCCCCTATGGTTGCTCCAAGCCCCGTGATAGCAATGTATTGGAAAAAAAAAACAGATGTGGTTATATTATTCTTCATGTTCAAACTGAATTTGTCACTAAAGTCACTACTCAGACATAGTTGTCCTGAATGGAGTACTGTGTTGGTTTTGTCAAAGATGGCTATTGATTTTTACCTTGCATGGAATCTTAGTCAGGATAGACAAACACACTCTCTTGTCTTTCCAGTTCCTTCCTTTTAATTTCACAGCCAGCTTTGTTCCCTCTCTTGTGTGTATTCCTCTGGATGGACAATGTGTTTTCACCCCTGTGACATGCAGCATCCCTCTATGGCAGCCAGCTTGAAGGATAACTGTCCCATTGTGTGGGAGACGCCAAGGAAATGTGTTAGCCAGCAGGTCTGATCACCTCTCACAGAAAGGGGGTTAATTATAAATTCTGTGCCTGCTGGCTGACTCAGTTAACACACAGCTCAAACTATGGGCACAACAATAGCGTCTCAGACAGAAAAGGGGGTTTGTCTGCAGGTCAGACCAGGGCTTTATGGTCTAGAGCTAATGCAGGTAACATTGATCTGCCTGTTCTCTGCAGACTGAGATAAACTGCATGCTGTGTGGAGGTCTGCAAGGATGACCCGCTCTTCAGTTCGTTATGTCCAGCAGATCTTTGGATAGGGAATTAATGCAAGTAGAGTGTGACTGCAGTGCAAAGATGAGTACTTGCATTAAAAAGAAAAATGACAATAATTATGAAAACATGAACAAACAAAGATACACATTTACATTTTTTTCACTTTTTATTTATTTAGCAGACGCCTTTGTCCAAAGCGGCTTACCAGGATAATAGTACATGTGCATGTCACAAACGAGGTCAATCAGTATTAGAGAATCTACTAACAATAAGTTCTGTCCTAATATCACAGTGCACCCGATTAAATCTGGCAATTGTCACACAAGTAGAGCATAAGCAACAGAAAATTACA